>JAGTTH010004570.1:0-13690 GCA_022606485.1 Agraylea sexmaculata
TATAAGCGAATTAATTTAATAAAGATACTATTTTATAATTGCATATATCCTTAGTTTGGTCGTATTGACTTAATACGTGTAATAAATTTCTTTAATTGTAGAATTACTTCCAGACGTCAACACTATCAACAATATTTTATATGATGGCAAAAATATACCTTTTACCCTTTGTACCGATTAAATTATTTATTTTGTTGTGAATATACAGTGATTAGTAATTTAATACATATTAAAAACTAAGTACAAATCGATATGAATCTTTCAAAATTCACATTTTGACAAGAAATGCGAAAAAAGTATAACTTTAATATATTGTATTGAAAAAATAATTTTACTACCCACCTTATATTATACATAATAAATTTTATAAAGTTAAATTATCAGTCAATTAAATTAAAATTTATCACGAGAGAACCAAATTTGAATTAAGTAAAGTGGAATTTAGTAAACCAGTATAATAGCTCAGGGGATAAAAAGCGTGGCTACACATACTGTGGTCATGGGTTCAAATCCCGCTCAGGTCAAGAATTTTTAAATTGATTTGATCGGTTATTGCGACTGGGAGATTGGGAATAATATTAATAAAATCCCGATCGATCGTCTTGATCCAAGTTTACTCTTATTTCCTGGATTGTAAGGTAAATACTGATTATTAAGTCGGTGACCTGTGTAACTAGTAATAGTTAAGATCACCTACAGACAATTAACACGGTGTTGTGTATAAAAAACCTTTTCAAAAAAGACGCCTTCAAAAATAAAAAAAGCGTAAATAAATAAAAGTATTTTATATCCACGGATAAAATTGGGTTTTATTTGGGATTCCGTAATTTAAGAAATTTATTTGATGTAACTTAACAATATTTTATTTTGGGATGTCTGAGTATATTTTTGATAACCAGGATCACTACGTGTCATTCTCAGAGACTCTATTTATTTTTTTGTATTTTTTCTGGGTTTTATTTACATTTTATATGAGGAAATTAGTGAGGAAATAAATAAAAATATTCGAAATAAATTAAAATTATTATCAGTTTATTTTTTATTATACTCTTAATATTATATTTGTTATAATTATTAATGATATTTGATCTTTAGCGTATTTAATGTGCGTTTAGGTCCGTTTAGTCCGGTTTCCGGGTCAAGCTTTGACATTTTTAGTACTCCGGTTCACTTTCGAAATGCGTAGTATTTTTTATGACTAATGTTCCAGATCATTCTATTGTCTAGTCTATTGTTAAATTTGTATCGCCAATATTTCCTATTGTTCGTTTCAGACACTAGATATGCAGCTTTTGACATGAATAAATTTCATATTTGATATCGACAGTATTTTTCCTATAAAAATATTATCAATGAAAAGCATTCCTTCGTATTTATTTTCAATGTCAACCGGCCAAGTAACGACAATAGCAAGAAGTATACAAGACAATAATTAATAACGTGGACCTGAATTGCGTATAAATAATTGTAAGACACGCCCAAATATTGAAATATGTGCAAGCTTTATAAATACATTAATATAAATAAATTACATAACAACCTTATCGTTATCATCGAATGTATAATCGACTCATTTAATCTTAGTTTATTTTTAATAAATGCAGATTTTTAATTGCATGCTTGAAAAAAGTTTAGGTTGAAATTAAAATCCTACGCATCTTTTTATTTATTTTTATTTTGTGTATTATTATATTTGAATAATTGGAATCATTTGGAAATTTGCATTCAACTTTAAAGTTGTCCCATGGATATAATAAATAATGTATGATAATCATACAATGTTTTGTGTAAATACCAGAGAGTTAAAATAAAATAATACAATAATCAAAATATATATATTACAATTTCTTTATTATGCATAAGTTTTTACAATGATTGATAGAACAATACATCTTTGGAAAAAGTCCTATGTGTACAGAGTATATAAATCTTTTTACTTTTAACTAACATGAGAATGTGTTATTTAAATTTGATATGAAAGTATGGGAAAAAATAAAAACCAATTTACAAATTTGAAGATTAATAAATAATAACAACAATAAAACTATATGAACAAAACAATTACATAATTTAATACTTAAAAACTAAATAACAGTTTGTTTGGGTAAAACCAAATTTGAGTTGAGTGGATTATTGGAAATTTACACTTCATTTTTAACAATTTTGGAAATCCATTGGTAAAATTAACTTTTGTTTCCTCGAGGCATATTTACTTTTATTTCAGTAGTACAATTTATAGAAATAATGGGAAAAAATAAATTTAAAAAAAAATATTTACAAATATGAAGATTAATAAATAATAGCAACAATAAAAGCTATATTAACAAAACAAGCACTTCATTACACCCACTTGGACTAGGTCTGATTATAATTGACACTTTGATGACTAGTTTATGACAATACAATACTTACGTCTGCATTTTTTGGCAGATTGATTTTCTGATAAAAGTATTCATTAATTAAACAATAAACTCATTTTCAAAATTGTCAAATAAAATCCACATACATTTTAAAGTTGGTTACATAAACAATGTTTTTTTAAAACTATAAGAGCTTCTTAATACCATTTTCAAATATTTATTGGTTTTTTTGGTCGTGGTTGGTTAAAAAAATAATTTGAATGTAAACATTTAATATCGTGTATTTAGTATGTAGCATTAATTTACAATTGAGGGGCTCAATTTTTTGGGACTTTGGGCGCAAAATATTTTTTTTATATAATAATAATTAATTATTTAAATGGTAGTGTAGTATATTTGTGTCCGATTATAGTTAAATGGATAGTTTTGCGTGTAATTTTAGTATTAGTCACTGCGCACGTGGCTAACGATATAGTTCGGCAGTACTTATGACAGTTGACCTTTTCCGTCACTAGTTTCGTAACTAACACGTTGACCCCCTTTGTGACATTCCTTTATCTATCCCATATTCATTCTAATTCACTTTCTGTCCGATCGATTGATTCATGTGTGTGTATATGAGGAAATGTATTCAACAAAGAACAGAATCGATATGTGAACGTGAGTATGTGTCAAGGTTATAGTCAAGAATTTGCCAAATGAAAACAAACAAACCATATGTTTATTTTATTTTATTGTATATTTCTTGATATCGAATCAAAAGTTATATAAAAATGTGCATAATATTATGATTGATTTACATAATGAAAAATACTTTCGGCTCTCTTTGCAGACTGTATAACTATATTTTGCCAAATTTTAAAGGGCAAGAAATAAAACTGATTAGCTGAAAGATGCGGACTTAAAATCACAATAAAATTGCGATTAACTATATATATATATATATATATATATATATATATATATATATATATAGCAAAGAGTATATATATATATATATATATATATATATATATATATATATATATATATATATATATATATATATTTATAACTTTAAATGGATGCATATTTCCCAAATAACAAATTAATCATTATTTTTCTGGAGAATACTTCCGCATTGGAAGTTTCCTTTAATGGCTTTAAAAGCTAAAAATCAAATATTTTGGAGTTAGGATCTCTGCAATGAAAGCCGAAAATATATTTAAAGGTTGATATAATTTTTTTTACTATGTCTAATAACTGCTTAAGAAGACATTCAAATAATATGTTATTTTCTGAAAGTAAGTTTTATTTGGTGGAGAAGTGACATTTTAGAAAGACATTTTTTTTAAATGTTTGACAGCCTTTAAAATTTAGACACGATTCCTAATAATTTATATCAATTTAGCTATATTATTTTCTAAACCTTACGATTTATGAAAATAGATAAATGAACGAGAATTAATTGAGATTTATTATTTAGCAGATGAAATTCAGAATCTGAATCCATAATCACAATGTTTATAGAAACTTAATTTATGTGAACAAATCCCCCATGTATATTATTATCAGAATCTTTAGCGTTGAATTGATCTTAGTTAACCTAAGCTTACTGTTTTAATAAATTATATTATTTTCTTTGCTATCTTCAAATTCAATCGATATCAAACACGGATAATTAATATGGCTTTTAATTAGTTTCAAATTGCCTTGGCGGAGGTCTTTCGTCTCGTCGCGGTCGGTTTGGTTGAAAACGTCCCTTATTGATATTTACGAGTGGTATTGGTTTGTGAAATCGATCGGCCGCTTTACGATTGTCGATAAATTAGAGTCGGTCGTATTATTGTTGTAATTAAAATATTTGCCAGCGAATAATTCAACATTTTGTACTGGTCGACATTAATGCGCCTAAATGAACGCAGTGGACCTCAGGATTTATCATCAACTCGACTTATTTTACTACTACACACATTTAACATCAATTTTATTTAAATGCCCATGTTTTAGCATTGTATGTTTTTAAATCTTTGTGTTTTTAGTGGGAATTTATTGGTTTAATAAATATTTAAGGCCATAGTAACAACTAACAACTTTTTATTATTGTTAACAAACAATAATAAAAATTGAATGAGGGATGCTTGACTAGACTAAATTGTTAATATTAAAATTTGTATACTCATATTGTATCTCACAATATGCTTATTTTCAAATAATCAACAAATAAATTTTCCGTAAAAATGCACAAGACCTTTTATGACAATAATTTTGTTTACAACTCAAGATGGAATAATTATTATATTTATTAATAATTAAAATTGAAAGCCCAATTAGAACATTCAATTTACCGAATTAAAGTGTAGAAAACTGAGATAATCCTGAAAAATGAAATACGGATTCTGAGAGACGCAAGTTCAATTCCCACACATTGTGTGTATTCCATTTTTCAGGATTTTATACACATAAATTCAGTGTATTATTATAGGGCGGCTTTGTTTAACTTGAAAATAGCCTCAGTATTTACCTTACAATCTCGGAAATCCGAGTAAACCTGAATTGAGACGATCGATTGGAATTTTATTAACATTATTACCGATCTTGAGCAATAATAATAGTAGACCGAATCATTTTTTTTTATTTATTCAATTGGGATTTGAACCCATCACAACAGTATTAGTGGAATTCTATTTACGCGCCATATCCTTATACAAGGTAAGACTTAAACTAAGGTAGAATATTTTAGGGGGTGGTAGGTTTATTAAAAAAATAATAACATTAATAGTGGTTTTGGAATTTGGGCCACCATCTTAGAATCAACTGATTCTCTGAAGTACTCAGTAGTGACTGTCACGTGTATATTAGCGATACCTTTCCACCCCTTTAAAATATTCCCAGTTTATTCCACCTTGTATAGTCCTTAAAATAACTATAATTTTAAAAAGGCTTTAATTTTATATGGAAAGGAGTATAAGAAATCGATTTTTATATGAATAATATCCCAAAAGCACCGATAAATTTTATTACTGATTAATATGGAATTACCACAATTACCTACAATTGCATGTATTATATAATATTAATTAATAAAAAAAAATTAGATTTTTTTTCGATTATTCTTACGATACCCTACCACCCCCTAAAACATTCTCGGTTAGTTTAAGTCCACCCTGTATATTAAAAAAATAAATAATATAGTACACTAACAAAAAATATCTAGAAACAGGATATATTTATAATTGTGTGATAGTTAAATATGAATCTCGTTAGTTAGTTTAGTTTAACGACAACATGGACTCGGTAGCATTGAGACATCCTTTCTTATAATGTTGTTTGGCCGAGTTTGTAGGGCATTGTGAATATTGTAGAGAAGTTTATAGTATATTTCCTTGATAGTTATGGATCAAGTATAACATTAGAATATATGCGGCTTGTTTAGTTCTCACATGAAGCAATAGCAAAGCAGTGTCGGTGTACGCGTATTTAATTACCCATTCATGCGTTGTTTATTACATACTACTACTGTTAATATGTCCACTCAGCCACCCGTTGCTTTCAGATTAAACTGTTACTACATCTGTATCCAGCCTAACAAAGGATGTCCTTACACACTTGGATGTGTCCATTAACATTGCTACTTGCTTAAAAAAAATCGCACTAGGGTTGAAATCAGTATGTCGTGTCCCATTATAAAGAATTTGTTATGATGACAATGGACAGGCGTGTCCATGCCATTCATAACTGAAATATCAAGTGACTTTACATTACATGTAACATGTACGGAATTTGCATACATTGTTCCTTATAAGCCTTGTACTTTATTATACGTTCTCGGAGAATATGGAGTAATTTTAATATAAATATATTTTATTATTTACATTTATGCCCCGAATGTATTTTGAAAATTTTATACCTAAAACTAGGGTAGTTTTAATTCAAATTTTTAATTTGTTAATGATGATAGATCGGGATTTTATTAATATTATTAGCGATCTCCCAGCCGTAAAAACCGATTTTTTTTATTGAGCGAGATTTGATCCCATAACCACAGAATTCGCAGCCGCGCTCCTTATCCGCTGAGCTATAATTTTCATTATAATATTTGTGCAGTGAGAAGGCCAGTATATAAGAAAATGAACTTACTATAACTTAACTATAAACAAAATATTTCACAGTTAAAACAGGAGTAATCTGTGAATACATTTTCTTCCATACTCTCACCAGTTCACGTGATGGAGTTAAATGATGATATATATATATATATATATATATATATATAAGATATATATATATATATATATATATATATATATATATATATATATATATATATATATATTGTAAAAAAATAAAATTAAAATATACACTCTATGGTCACACATATTGACTTCACAGAAACAGCTGATTTCAATATGGTGGCCAAAACTCAATTCCAAAAGCAGTCGATATTTTATTTGTTTTTTTTTTAATTTTTCATTTATAATAAAAAAATTCATTAAAATATCGTACCACCCCTTTTAAATATTTCAGTTAATGAGTTAATTCTAAACTACGTACGTAAAGATATATATAGCATATAGTTAGTATATAGCGTTATATATATATATATGCGTTATATATATATATATATATATATATATATATATATATATATATATATATATATATTTAATATTCCAGCATCTTTACGTACGTAGTTTAGAGATTGTAGAAGACTGTTTAGGAAGCTGTAAAGATAGTGACGGATATTACCAGTATGGGGTTATCAATCTGTTGGACGTGGAATGTTTCTTAGATGCTTTGTCGCTCCATTTGTACGCGTCTACTAGAGGACGCATGTCATTCGCAACATTGCATATAACATTAAACATAAAAGACATTGTGTCTAGCATTTCTCACGCTCCAAAACACAAATCAGCTACAGACTTCAAAACAAATCATTCCATCGCGTATGGTTACTGTTAAGTAAGATCAAACCGAATGACAAACCTGTATGTCCAATATAACGTATGTATATATTTTCTTCGATTGAAAAATAGAACAATATTTTCTACAGAGTTTCTCAAACTTATATTTCCGCGACCCGGCTATTTTAATTTTAGTCCTACATGACCACCTAATTTTTTGTTAGTAAAATGTTCAATATTAAAAAATATATTAAAATTAATCAGTTCTCAATTCATGGCGTATTTAACAGGCACAATATGTGTACGTGCATTGCGACCAAAATTTGATTCTATAATCACGAAATATTAAAAAAAAAATATAATAAATGAGTAGGCCATTATCAAAGACGACTTAAGAGCATTTTTTTCAAAGTGGTTTTTATTGATAATTTATATTATTCAGAAAGTGTCATACCTAATGGTGCATTAATATCGTAAAAAACCGGCTCAAACGTATTTAAAAATATAGTTGAATGTTAGCCTTATAATGAAAATCGACTGTTTTTTCGTAATGTTAAGTGTTAAAGTCAAAAATAATTTTAGTGGTTAAGAGTCTTTGATACTAGGCAACTCAAATATATTGGTGATGATCATTTTTTTCCACTCATTTTTGTAATTCCCTATTACCCTCTAAAATATTCCGAGTTTGGGTTATTTTATCAACGAATCGAAATGATTTATGATTGATTAATTTATATGTATAGAATTGAAATAAATTAACAGTTTATCTATGAGAATATGCTGGCTTTAAAAAATCAAAACTTCATTTCTATCGTATGAAAATTATTTTATTGACTTTTATTGGCTCAGCGATAATTCGATAAGAGCATTTGAATGGATAGTGCAAAAAAACTCGGGTCGAGCTCCGTATTTGGTTTGTTGTCTTGGACTTTTTGCTGAATTATTTCAATTTAAAAAATTCTCGTGTAAATTATTACATCGAATATAAATGCTCATTGCTTATTTGATTTAAAGCAAAATATATTTTTTAGTGCTTATTGGTTGAAAAAATATTTAGTGATGTCTGCCAATGCAGTCGGTTTTTATTTTGACCGCGCGTTAAATTCACTTAAGCGAAACGTAACGCCTGCACCTATAATTACTATCAAAATTATTCCATATTAATATATCAAAATATTTTAAATAAATGCAGTATTTATTATATGAAAAAGCTCGTATTTCCATGTTGAAAATCCCCCGTATATGTGTTCGGCAAGTTCTCTTTGAAGCTGCGGTGTCGGCTGCTGTGTGACTTTTTTACTGACCCGTTACGGTAGCTTAAGACGTGAAAATGCTCGGCCATTTTGTCTTGTGAATGATTCGTTTACGCGTGAATGGAGTCTTACGATTAGAGATATACGTGTGTAAAGAACTTCTGAAACCTTACCTCATCTCCACATCTTCGTCTAAATTACAAAGCCACCGTCTTGAATCTAGAAAACCTCATTGTTTTAAAATAACACAGTATATTTATTTTTATTTCAAAATAAGCGACCTATGTTGTGTACAACCAGCGTAATAATTCAGGGGATAAAGCATCGCTATAAATTCTATAGTCATTGGTTCTAATATATTTGGTCGATACCTTTACGACTGGAAGATCGGGAATAACATTAATACAATCATAATCGATCCTCTCAATCCATGTTTTCTCTGATTTCCTGGACTGTAAGATAAGAATCGAGGTGACTATTAAGTTGTAAAGACCCGTGTAACTACTTAGAGTTAAAATCACCTACAAACAATGAATAAACACGTTATTGTTTCTAAAAAACTAAATTTGTAAGAACCTTCTCAAAAAGCTCCAATTGTTATATTAAGCATTGATAATACAATATATTTTAGAAACTAGAATAAATAAATATTCATATAAATAGTTGTTGTTGTCTCTAAAATCCCAAAATAAAAATATTTGGGGCATATATCAAAA
Source organism: Agraylea sexmaculata (assembly GCA_022606485.1). Classification (NCBI taxonomy): domain Eukaryota; kingdom Metazoa; phylum Arthropoda; class Insecta; order Trichoptera; family Hydroptilidae; genus Agraylea; species Agraylea sexmaculata. The sequence continues at coordinate 9,213 of JAGTTH010004570.1, forward strand.
TAAAAATATTGGTATAACCATCAATGTGGGGTAATCACAGTTATAATATAACTATAAAGGGTTAAATTTCAACGAGTAAAATGATCGACTTTTAATTTTTAATAATTGATTAGTTAATTTAAATGTTTGGGTTATCAATTTTCAATTATTCCAGATTTATTCTAAATGAAAATAATCAACCCTTGAAGGACATCCAAACTGTAATATTATTATTTTTTTTATAAAAAGTCGAACCTGTATATAATAATGCCTAAATGTCCTATCGATTTTTATAAATCGGTATTTATATTATTAGTATGCAAAAAATGCGGATTACAAATGACGGTTAAATATAACTATTTTGAAATAATACTCTAAATTAGATATTATTATTGGTGGTTAATAAATAGTAACGGTCTTTTCGGCAGCTATATTTATATCCCACGATAATAATATAATAAGTCACCAATATTCCTGATTTGTACCAACCAAAAATTGCCAACCCCTACGGGACATTCAAATATCGTCGTTATTATGTTAAATATATAATTAAATACCTTAATTACCTTTTAAGAGAATTAGACTATTATAAAATTATTTTTATGTCTCTTTCCGAAATGATTTTACTTAGTGTTAAACTTCTAAAGATCGTATCGCTGCATATGGAGTAAGAGTGAGTATTAAGCACGTTTCATACGACGACGTGCAACTTACTCTTCAGTCTTACTCTAGATCAGTTAGCTTATCTTTTTCACTCATCGATCCCACGACTATATTGATTATCGTTTGGAATTAATGACTGACTTGACAGACTTCTCCTCGAGCGAAAAATTAAAAGTGCAATTAACTCACTCTCTTAGTATCCATTAAAATTGGACAGCTGCATTATTTATCGACAAAGAGAATGCCGTATATTATTTAATACAATATATCTATTCAACAACTTCATAGATCATTAGTTCTTTTATCTTATCGATCAATTAATAATTTATTAAAATTCGGTAAAGCGTAGTTAATTAACCCCCAAATAAATAACCGACCAGACATATCAGTTTGCTAAATATGCAGGGTGGACTTTTAATGATTGAGAATATTTTACGACGAGGTAAGGTATCATAAAAATACTACAAAATTTATAAAAATCCACTACAAAATCTATCGAAAATGAAATGTGCAAGTTCTACTCCAATTGAAAAAGAAATATTTGTCTGAGTTTCTTTTCCCTTTTGACTAACTTTTGTTAAATATCCGTATTTTTTATAAGCGACGTTAACTCTTTTAAATTCTGTTTTTATTATTCCCGTCACTAGAAATATGATTGTTTATTATTTAATTACGTCTAGGTTATTTTAAACTTATTAATATTTAAAAACAAATTCTCTTCTATCATCTTACTGATTATTATATTGGTACTAGTCAATGCCTTAAAAAACGTAAATATAATAAATAAATTATTCAAATATGTAATCTGGTATGCATTGTTTATTTCACGCATATTTTTTATTTAAATACAATTTATTGTAATGTATTTATAAATAAAACTAATACTATATCTATTATTTTATAATAATTTGGTTCAGATTTAAAAAAAAAAATTGTATACAAGTATAGAATCCGAGGTGAAATGCAGCAGAGTATATTGCAATTGGTCAAAATAAATGGCTTAGTATATTAACATGAACTGTATGAGTTAGTGTTAATTAAAGCTGGAGCATAGATTCAAAACAGATAACTCACTTATGAGCCACGAGTTTGCACTACGTCGACATGGGAACAGATCCTGTTAAACAGATTACTAACCAATATACCTTTATGGATTTGCACTCAATATTTTTTTTATGGATGAACCGTTCTAAAGAACCTCTTATCTCGGCCATCTACTGTTGAATATTAAGTCCATTGTTAACCATCTCCAACCGTTACTATTTATTATCTACCAATAATAATATCCACCATAGATATACAAAAATAGTTATATTCAACCGTAATTTTTATCCCGCATTTTTTGCATACTAATAAATATCGAGAAGACATTAGTTTAAGCATTATTATAAACAGTTTCGACTTTTTATTTAAATATAATAATTTTGGGTTGGTTATTTTAATCAGAAACAATTCTGGAATAAAAGTTTCTAATTTTTATCATGTTTACTGATATAATATAGCTGCCGAAAATTCATAACCCAAACTCTGAAATTAATTATTCAAAATTAAGGGAAAATTATCACTACTCATTAAAAGTCAACCCTTTATTATTTTAATATTACTGTGACTCCACATTGAGGTTTATAACTACTATTAATTGTTGACAGAGCGGCTCTGCTTTACTGAATATATATTTACCCTACATTCCAGGAATTTAGAGTAAATCTGGATCAAGGCGATCGATCGGGATTTTATTAATATCATTTTCGATCTCTTCCGAAAATTATTTAAAAAAAAATTTACCTGAGCGAGAAATGAATACATAAACCCTGAGTTTTTAAGCTGGAATTGCAATGTACATGTTACAAATAAATTAATAAAAACAAATAATAAATAATACAATCATATTGATTGAAATATCATAAAAAAATATTTCATCTTGTGTAATAATATCAAAATATTCGTCACTGGTAGTCACGTTAATTGTATTTAATTATATATATTTTTAGTGTTATAATACCAATTATATATTATTATATAATTGGTAACCCAACAATAATAATATGGTTATAACCCAATTTGGTAAGATACTTTTACGTGTATAGTATTATTTTGTAAAGAATATAGAGGTATAATATCACGTATTTATAATGTGCACATAAATCTGGTATTACAAAACCCCTTTACTTTTTACATTATTGTCTCGCTCAGGTCCAGGCTGTTTGATACTAAATATCCAGTGGTAGTGTTTCAGTATTTAGATGGTATCTTGTGGTGTTAAGCACACATTTATTATATATTACGATGGAGTAAGAGAACTTTATGTTGGCGTTAGTTTTAGCTCACTACGTGACGCTCTTACGTGACTTTCGCTTCCGATTTTCAATATTTAACACTTCTTACTTTATTAAACATTATCATACCATTACATTGTATTCATACTTGCGCAAGTATTCAATATAATTTTTTTTAGATAAAAATAAATTACCCCAAAAGTCCGTAATCAAAAAGTTTACTGCTTGTATATTTACATTGATATTATCAAGCATATATGTACAAATATTTATGTGTGAACTCAAAATTTTAAATATAATACTCAATATACAGGGAATTTTAATTGATGAGTGTATTTAAAGGGATGTAGGGTATCGTAAAAATATAACAAATATAATGTACTTTTAAATAATAAATTAATTCTCTAATTTCGCAGTTTAAAACTCAGCGAAAGAGAAGGATAAACTTCAAGTTTTAAATTCTCGACTGCATGATTATCTATTTAAATTATTTATTATCCAATACGTGATATGTTTATATTTAAATACTTACCACAAATTTTTCTCAATCTCACTATCATGTACATAATTATTTTAAATATGTATATATTTTTTAAATAAAGTTTTTTTAACACGTAATATTAGCTGGCAAGATTAATTGATCATAAAAATGATTTGTGTCTAATGAAAACTCTTGAATGACTTATATATTTTTATTATTGGTCATCTAACCACTAATTAATATGTTATTTTGATTTCTACGTATGTATGTATGTCATTCCAATTCCCAACACATATTATATATAAACCCAATAAAACGCATGTTTTTTACCCCTTATCACATCAAAGTTGCATCTCTTTATTTCTAATTGACCTAATTGGTGTTTTCTATATATTTTAAATACAAGGTATACTATTAAATGCGATCTTCTGATGTTGTTTATTAAAACAATAACTGTGAATTAATAAGAGAAGGAAGATGATGATCCAGTTCCATTATATTGCGTATTATGTGGCATCTACGTGTTGTTTGTTTGTGAACGTTGTCTCGTTTTATTTATTTGAGATTTCTCTTATGTAATTTGTATCTGGATCTGGTATAGTAATAAAGTGTATTGGTACAGATAGTAGCTGGTTGTTCAAGATGCTGGATATCGCAGTTCTATTCTTCACACGGTCACTTCTGTTATCATCTGAACCGCGCCCGTTTCTTGGATAAACTCGATTCCGGTGAAATCGATATACAGCATGCTCTTTTAGAACGCCATTCATTTCTGATTTCGATCCACAATGCAACAAGGAAACACCATAAACCAATTAATTGTTACCTTAGCCAAACACCAGTGACGTAATTTACTTCCTGTGTACCAGCAATGGACACTTGTTCTCTAATTTCACAGACGAATCTAATCACAGATAAGGGATTTGTTTTTTTATATTGTGTGTCCGAATATATATTATAAATATTTTTTTATTTATAAATAATATTATAAATATAGAGCCTAGTTAAAAAAAGAACCTCAATTCTACTTTTATTTTATTTAAATACATATCGCCTGCTCCAACGTATAATATCGTAAG
>JAGTTH010004571.1:0-47667 GCA_022606485.1 Agraylea sexmaculata
AATCAAACATTAAACTTATTGATTGGTTTCAGAAATAAAGAATCGCCATTTTGCCAATTTGTCGAATGTCTTCCCCTCGTGCATCATCACATTCGATAACGGTGAATTAAACTGGTTATATAATAAATATTCAAATACATAATGATGAAAACGCTTGGCAAGATACAAATTAAGTGTTTGGACAGTGAAAAGTATTCAAGTAATTGTGGATTAGAGGAATTATAAGCGGATTCTAATAAGCAGAAGATCGAATTGGATATCTAATTTTATGTAAAAGACTTAATTAATGTAGGTATATTGATGGGTCAGTGGATGCTTGTTGTATGTCCATTAATGACAGTTTTGGGGAAAACATCATTTGAAAGTTTGCAATATTTTGATTCTATATTAGATTGATATTATTTTGTTAATACTTCTAGGACGTATAATATTTTCCCTGAACACAGTTGTAGTAAATTTATAATTTTAACTAAGCAGAGGTTCGAATTGGATATTCAACTTTATGTGAAAGACCCTACGAAATGAAGGCTTTTAAATTTTAATCCATACTTGTTGTATGTTCATAAATTACATATTATATTTGTGGGTACTTTTAGGACTGATAATATTTATTTTTAACTCAATTGGACAAGTGTTCACTAACTCATCTATATTTCCTTGCTATAATGCTATAAATTTTGTTATTTAGTAGTTATATTTACAAATTGAATAGGCAATTTTGAAAAGGGCAAATCTCACATTTTCTCAAAACCGTTTTCATCACTGATTTTGTTTAGACCACAATTTTTTTATTAATAGCCCCATAAAAATATAATTTATTGCCAACGTCTGTAAATTATCCTTCAGTAAAAGATTTTAAAGAAATTTTTATAAAATACTTTTGATAATTCACATTCATAAAGTATGTTAGGTGTCTGATAATTTTATAAAAATGTGCAATTTCTATTTTCTTTCAGGAAAATATAAAATGCATGAAAAAGCATTTACATACACTAAAGTTTAATATAAATAAATATAAGCTACTTGTGCTTTTTGATTAACTTATTAACAAAATTAAAGAAAAAAATATTTACCTTAAATTGATTTTGTTTAAAAGGGCACAATTTTTTATAATTCTGAGGGTCAGAAAAATTATAATTTATAGCCAACGACTGAAAATGATCTTTAAGAAAAAGATTTTGAAGTAATATTTATAAAATACTTGTAGATAATTCACATTCATATAGTATTTTAAGCTTCTGATAATTTTATAAAAATGTGTAAATTATATTTTATTTAAGGAAAATATAAAATGTATGAAAAAGCATATACGTACACTAAATTCAAATATAAAATACAAATAAATATAAGCTGCTTGTACTTTTTTTGATTAACTCATTAAAAAATATTTAGAAAAAAATCTTTACATTTAAATGATTTTATTTAAAAAGGCACAATTTTTTCATAATTCTGAGGCTCAGAAAAATTATACGACTGAAAATGACCCTTAAGAAAAAGATTTTAAAGCAATTTTTATATTATACTTTTAAAAATATGTGTAATTTCTATTTTGTTTGAGGAAACTGTATATAAAAGCATATACTTTTTTTTAAGCTTGTACTTTTTTTCTTCCTAACTTATTAAAAAATATTTTGTTGTTCCCTGAAAAGGTTTAGTATTTAAACATGTGCCCTTTTCGATGTTGCATATTCAATTAATATGATGTGTTAAATAATAGGGCAATAGTTGAGTATTGGTATTTTATAAGTGTTACTCAATGGACTGCCGGTAATTGTTATTAAACAAAGGTAAATTTACAGTCGAACAGGTCGCGCCATTTCAATAAGCTCGTAATGGAGTTTACGTAAAGGTTTCATAAACGCTACGGCATGATTGATATTTGTTTATTTATTCGAATGTTTGTTTGCAAATGCGAGCTGTTGCAGTATTTATGATGTAATGAGTTATGCTTTGGTGAGCGGGTCTCGAACCTGGATCACGATGTAACCTGGCTGTGAACTCAATGGCCAAGTGGAGCAAGTCGCGCGAAATTACGTGAATTCGTTTCACCTACGAGCTTTTCTTCCTTCCTCTTCACTCATAATATAATTCATTTGCATATGAAATGTATGAGCCTCGTACAGATTGCACGAGATGCCCAAGGAACTTGACCCCAGGAAGTCACTACTTTGTCCATATTTTGATATGTTAAATGCAACATAATAATATTACAAACACTTGAAGTCTATTTCAAATATTTGCACGGAAACCAAATATTAATTTTAAATTTAATGCATTTAAATATTTTGATTTTTGCACATACGAAACTAAGATCAAGGGTAGATTACCCAATGGAAATAATCTGAAGGAATTGCACCAAGATATTTAACCTGCTGGTTTGGTGGGTTTTAGAAACAAGACTTATAAATCAAACAAAATCTAGTAATAATATTTAATTTTAATTTATAAGAATACTTTAAACACGAGATTCATAGTATTAAAATTATTTTCAGTTACAAAAGCGACAATTTCCAATACCTTATATTGAGTATAGAAGGTGTTGGAATTTCTGATATAGTTGTTCCTACATAGTTCTACTTTTCTATTCATACATTTTTAACTTATCATATGAGCTCGGCTAAATTAGTGCAGTGAAGTTCCTTGAAAAACTGGACACTGCGCGATTTATATTTTTATTAAATTGTATCATTGTATTTTTTTCTTGGATATTTACAATTTAATTATTATATACATTTCCATATTCATGGAAGAAATAAGAATGTTGAATAGGCTTATTTCAAAGATATTAATGAAATAAATGAATAAAAATAAATGAATAATTATGTCGAGTTAAAAAAAGTTTGAAAATCTTGCGTATTGACTAATTAGGTGATTGACCGCCTAATTTGAATTTATTTTATTATAAGCATACGTCATAGGATTCATGAAACAATAGTACGTAAACAAGAACATAACCTCAAACGGCACACACTGTCAGCAACCTGAGACATTATGACAACATAGTGTTTACAATTAAGTGTTGTTGATGCAAATACGGTCACCGACTTTAGGCGTTATGACAACATAGTTGTTATTGTTTATTCATTTAAAATTTACCAAATTGCCATAATATATTTTTTTATTTTTTTTATTTATTTATTTACGCTCCGAGGAGCTTTTAATTTTAGAAAGGTTTTTTTGAGAGGGTTTTTTTTATATTTAATAACGTGTTAATTGTTTGTCGGTGATCTTAACTATTGCTAGTTACACAGGTCACCGACAGAGCGGCTCGACTTAATAATCGCCTCAGCATTTACCTTACAACCCAGGAAATCAGAGTAAACCGGGATCGAGACGATTAATCGGGATTTTATTAATATTATTCCCGATCTCCCAGTCGTAATAACCGATCAAATCAATTTAAAAATTCTTGACTTGAGTGGCATTTGAAGCCATGACCAGAGTATTTGTAGCCAGGCTTCTTATCCTCTGAGCTATTACGCTGGTTATTTTATTATTATTCATTTATACGAAAAAAATCGTAGGCCTCTTTTAATGATCGTATTGGAACTACATATTCGCCTTTAATTTATTTGAAGATCAACCAAAGACAGGTTGTTTAAAAACATATGTATCAGACAGTGTGGTCTGATGAGAATGTTGGATAATTTTGCATTGCATTATTCAAATTTTCCATGATATGCGAATTTGGTAAAAAGGAGCTAATTTGTGTATCGGTTGCAATCAGACGTGGATCGCTAATGAAAGAGTTACCGGTGTGATCGTTATCGTAGTGGGCCAGGGGGCTCGCATGAAAATATGAGCACCCCCCTGAATATTGTAATAATATTGAAGGTAAGCAAGAAGTGTGTATAGTGTAGAATAAAGGTGTATGGTTGTGTTGACGTGGATGTAATGTTATGTATAGCGGGCGCGATGTCGCTGCCGCAGGCTCTACCGTCATTATGGCCACATTCCATCTCTTTGAGCTTCAGCTCTCTTCACACTATCATATCATAACATACACACATTTCATTAAAACTACCAAACTTGTGCTTTTATCAAATAATTATAATCATTTGCACAGCGCCTTGGATCTTTCTTGCGGGACCGAGCGGGACCGTGCCTTCTTAACCATAACAATTATTCTGCTGCATTTTGATAGTTCGACGGACACTTATTTTTTCCCCCAAAGTTGATAATGAATAATACTAATTCAAAGTTTATAGAACAAGTTATCTTATTTATTTTGAATATAAATACATATAATTACTACATCATACTGCACAACCACCACAGCATTACGGGGGATCCTAAGTCGCCGTGATGATAATGAAGTACTAGTCGGTTGAAAAAATTACAATTGAGAAAAAATAAATTTATCAATAAAAGAGAAAAAAAGCAGAAAAACATAAAAAGAGGAACAATGTAAAAAAAATAATAGATTAATGATATAAAAATAAAAATTTGTGCACGCTCTCCATAAATATATATCCACGCTCCATATCCACGCTCTCCTCTCCTTATATACTAGGCAAATTATATACGCCCCAAAAGTAATGCCAAAAAGCAATTTGACATTTTTTGATCTCTATTGATGGGATTCCCTTGTATATTTTTAAACTATTTAATTGGAATGGCAACGCTCACCTCTGATTTTATTGAATTTAAACGTAGATAAGCCCTTAATATTTTTTTTATAAATTCCCATACTTTTTATAATTATTATGTACCTACATACATGTATAAACAATTTTATTTTTGGTATGATAAGAAACAAACCGCAGATAAATGTAATTTTTTAATATTTTTTATGGTATTTATTTGGAATCACCATGCTCACCTCTAATTTTATGGAATTTTTATAATAAGCGTTTTTTTTATTTTTCAACAACTTCTACTTCTTAAATCCACGATTTTCTGGTAGACAGACTCTCGATTTGAAATTATTTTATAAAACATATTAAGAGTTAAGTAATGGATTCTCAGGTATAGGTCACCGTAAATACGATAGTAGAGTTACTTAGCTACACTTATGATCGGTTTTTTGTCAGTTAATGCCTTTTTTGAGCATTGGGCGAGACACTAATTAACAAAAAAAGATGAAAAGTACAGCAAAGCAACTCTATTACCGTCTTTACGGTGTATCCCAACTTTACACTTTACAGGAGAATAAAGTAGGGTAGTTTCTCAAGCCACCCCACAGCTAAGATTACTTCAATTCTAGTTCGATATACTAAGTGACACCGTGATACCGTTGATCGAACTCGAGAGTCTTACTCAGATATTTGTCACACTAACTACTGGGTAACAAGTCGACTCAGATTGTATATTGCAAATGATATATATAGAAGAAAATTGTCGTCTTCAATGAAATTTGGAGAATCGTTTTCCGTCGTCACAAAAAAATGTAAAACCACAGATAGATTACATTAAGAAAAATACTGAAAAATTTCACAGAGCACCTTTATATATTTTTAATTAAAGTTTCGTATAGTGTGAACGAAGATTTAATGACAAAATGAAATATGAAGGTAGCGAATGTGAAAGAACTAAGTTTCCGTTGTGTGGCCCACAACACGTGTTCGAGCAATGTCCCATCGCTAATTACGGCCATCTTGTAACAAATGATCAAATAAAAAATATAAAAAAAAACTCACCAGTATCCATAGCGACGAGGGTCAGAGTATACTCAGGCTGCGTCTCCCTGTCCAGAGCCCTCAGCAAAGATATTTCTCCAGTGGACGCGTTTATCCTGAACAGATCTGCATCTCCTTCCTTGATGAAGTACCTCACTTGATTGTTGAATGGCGGAGTGTCTGCATCGTAGGCTTGAACTGTGATTACATACCCACCATTTGGCGGTATCACATTCTCCATGACGTATGCCAAATACGGTGAATCGAGGAAAGTCGGTGGATTATCATTTATATCAGTTACAGATATAGTTAATTCAGCGGTATCTGATCTAGATCCTGAAGAAGATCCAGCTCTGTCTTCTGCCTTTACACGAAGAACGTATCGTGATTTGCGTTCGTAGTTAAGGTTTTTGGCTACGCGAACTACGCCGCCATCTTCGCTGATGCTGAAATCTCGATTGTCATCTCCTGAAGCTATTGAATATCTTACGCAACCGTTAATTCCTTCATCTATATCTGTTGCCGATACCTAGATTGAAATAATAAAAATATATAAAATGCTTTTTATTATGTTTGATCGTATGAAAAGTATGACTTACTTGCAAGACACTAGCACCGATACTAGCATTTTCAGCGACAGATGCACTGTACTGCTTTGGATCGAAAACTGGGCTGTTATCATTTTCATCCAGGATATTAACTCGCAACTTGGAATGAGTCGCCCTCGGTGGATCTCCTCTATCTTTGGCTGTCACGTGAAGAATGTAAGAAGATTTGATTTCCCTATCCAATTTCCCGGACACCCTCAAAAGGCCATCAGCTGCTCCCAGTGAAAATGACGATCCAGAATCTGATTCCGATCCCAATGAATATTCAATATATCCATTGCGACCCTCATCTTTATCCACAGCCTTGATTGCCATAACCACAGTGTTTAGGCCGATGTTTTCAGCGATGGAAGTTTCATTCGGTGTGACGAACTCCGGTGACATGTCATTCACATCTTTCAACACTATAGTGACCTGTAATAAATTAAAATAAGTGCTCTATTTGATTATTCACGTCGAAATAAAGATATTATTTATATAATTCAATGTTGAGAGTTAAGCACACTTCTCGATACGCTATTTACATTACTATTATTTATTCGGACGGTATGAGGCCGCTCTGTGGGGGAATTCGTTATAAAAATAATACTGAAAGCGTCCCCTTATTATTCGTCTGATAAGTCCTCGAGAGTATGAAGATGACAGACGAAGGCCACAAGATATAACAGCATGACTGTGTTGATATTTCAAAAGCCCTCCGCGACGGGACTTGAATGCCAGTCCCTCTTCTTAACCACTTCACAATATAGAGAGCTCACTCGCATACAGCGCGCTTTATTCAATCACTTCTCCACTACCAACGCTATTTCTCAATACTGAATGTAAACATTGAACTGTTTATGTTATTAAATAATAAGAATAAATATTCAAATATCACAATGTGCTATGCAAAAATAGTCAAGTTCAAATTTGTCTCTTGGTAATTGGTAATTAAAACTTTTAACATTTTCATAAAAAAATAAGTATTAGGTTAGGTAACTTGAAAATATCGTATATAAATATTAATAATAATAAGCCTTAACGGGTGATTGTCTATAATATTTTTCAATTTTTATGTTCATGTTCCAACTGACGAGTGCTGCACTATCATCACTGCGACTTAGGATCTCCCGTAATGCTCTATTGGTACTGCGGTATGATATGATAATACATGTATTTATAAATAAAAATAAATCATGTACCATCGTCATGTTATATAGTATACATATTTTAACCTTAATTTGAAAGACTATTTTTCCTATGTTTCTAGTCCATATGTCGAAGACAATATCACTAACCACACCCGTTTACGGAAAGATAATTCTTCTTCTTTTTTTTATTTTGTAAACTATCGTAACGAATTTGATTATCTGTAATGTTACGATGGTTATAATTTATGTCTATGTGTGTAAATAAATAAATAAATATATAAAAAAAAATCATACAATTGCTAATATTTTTAATGTAATATATTCAATGAGATTATATAAAAGACGTCAAAACATGGGAGATAAAGATGAATTTGTCACCAAAGATTTTGTATGACAGCCGCTTAGGGCTCGTACTGTTTATATGTCACTTGTCAATCTTTCTAATAACATTTTACAGTTTTTTTCGCGTAATACGGTATTAGTGCGTCATTAAAAGTTGCTTGATATATTCAGCGACAAATAATATGTCACTGTGTAAACGATTTACGTGACACTTCCATAGATACAAATTCATTAGACCAATTTAAAGTAAAATATTAAATTTATATATATATTTTTCAATGTATTTTGAAGTGGCAGCGGCGTTCTTTTAATAGATTGTTGTATGTTAGGCATAGGAATGTGGTGTGTTTGAATAGAGGTGGAGTAGTTAGTAAGAGTAAAAAAGTATTATAAGCATACGGAGCTGATAATCCACGCTAACATGATTTATTGGGCGACAAAAACTAGGTATAATCTATCTATCGGTAGACATTTACCTCAGAACCCTTTGTGCACCTCATACAAGATGGAAATTCCGATGATATTATACAAAAAAAAGTGGCAATCCGGAGAAATCGTATAGGAAACAGTATACGCCCGTATTACAGAACAACTTAATTTATTCTGTAGCTTGACAACGATGAAAACAAACGGATGGAAAAAGCACAGTCACTATTATTGTTATTTTTTTATTCATTATAATGAAGGCCACCGAGCACTTGAATATATAAATATAAAAATATTTTCAAGTTGAATCAACTCGGTATTGTTTAAATAGTGCTTATGGTTTAATGTACCCGCAGCTTTATAGATGTATTTACATACAACCACTACAGAATACTGACAAATCAAAATTATAATAACATTTGCTGCCAAATCACCGCCTCCAGTTGTAGATTTTATCAAGTTAGTATTTATTAACGCTTTTAAATATTAATAAAGGCGTTTTATGGAGGTCTTTAGTCACGCTCGTAATATATAAGATTGCCTATAAAATGTATATGATTTTGAATATTTGTTGTATGATTAAGAGAGACATATCATTTCGAGAGAGCGAACAAAACTCTTTATTTATACAAGCCAGACTATTTTGTCTTATTTCAAAGTGTGGAGGCAAACAAGGACCCCAACGAAGGAATGTTTTCCATACAGTCCTTCTAGCTACAATATCAGCTGTGATATTTCATAGACCGTGAGAACTGCTTATTTTTATATTGTTGACATTTTATGATTGATTTAAATTTAGGATATTTACCTGAACTGTCGAAGTGAGCCTGGCTGAAGGTGGATTGGCTTGATCTTCAGCTGTTACAACCAAATTGTAAAGACTCTTCGATTCTCTATCCAGGAGCTTTCTGGTCATCACAGTGCCATTTTGCGCAATCTCAAAATCGCCATTGTCATCTCCAGACGTGATTTTGTACACAATTCTTCCATTGTCACCTGCGGAAAAAAAGCGTCACATATTTAGTAATAAAATTCTTATATAATAGGAAGTTTACGACGACTTTTAAGGACCCGCCACAAGCGTGTTTCGAGGATTAGAAAAATGCGCTCTAAACGTTAAACTGAACTATAAAGTTACACTAAAGAACGAAGCGTGTAGTAAAATATGAGTCTGTTTCTCACGCGGCTTTTCTACGACCGTAAAAATATAATTTATTCGACACATTTACGGTCGGTCACAAAGAGACATTTACTTGTACAATAAGGGTTGGCTATTCCAGGTGGTGTTATTATAATAAATTTTCCTGTCGAAATTTTGTATTTATGACTAAATGATATATTTTATATTAAATAAAACAAATGCATTTGTGTAATATTAATCGACAGGCAATGGAATGATGGCATTCCAAAATGAAACGCAAGGATATGAACACAGACGGAGACAGAGTCACTATCGGCATAAGGCATCGATGTATTGCCGCTGGAATATTTTGACATTATCTCTGCACAATGTAAGTCTTGAGATCTTCAGCTGTCTCGAAAGGCATGTCGATCATGAATAAGGATGTGTTTAAACGTACCTGAATCCAAATCAGTCGCACTGACTGTAACCACAGATGTAGCAAGAGACACGTTCTCGAAGATTTCATTGGAATAGCTCATCGGATCGAAGACAGGAGCGTTGTCATTCAGATCCAGGACATTGCAATAAACCGTGAGTGTGCTAGATAAAGCTGGATGACCACTATCTTGAGCCTGCACCACCAGGATGTAATGTTGAATCTGAAAATAATTATGTGATTAGTCGTATATCTTACTTGAAATGAATGGAAGGGTGTAAATATAACAAGATGGCGGTTGCTTTGTGTGGTCATTAGGCGTCTCAGACTACACTTGTTTCTTGGACATAATGCGACAAGTTCAGCAGAAGCGAATTTCACTTTTTCTGACCGTCACTCGTCCGCAAAGTTATTCGGTGGAAATGTTTTCGACTCGCATTTACGCCATCTCGATTTGCGCCCTTCCCGGAACAACGTCGACATAATGACCCAACCGATGAAAATTCTTCACCAAAAACCTCATTTAATTTTAATTACACGAGTTAGATTCTATAAAGCATCATCATCATAAGCACTCCAGTTCAGTGATGAACCAAGGCTTCCTGCACCAGCATCTTCCACTTAATGCTCCTCCAGTTATTAATTCCTAAACTCCTAACTACCTTATATAACTCGTCCGCCCATCTTAGCCTAGGTCTACCCTGCCTTCTCTTACCCACAGGTTTTCTGGATAGTATTTCCAATACTATCCCTCCTGCTCTTTCCACGTGTCCGTCCCAACCTATTGTTAAAAGATTCTATAAATACTTGAATTAAATAATTTTTTTTTTTATATGGGGTAGTTAAGGCGTGTTGATGATTGATTCGGTGGTTGGAACGCCGGTAGTCGGGCCATTAACATCGGAGACATCATTTTCTGAGTACGACGATGAGATGAGTGTTGTAGTGAGGTGGAGATTGCTAAACTGGCACAGCAGAATCCCGGAGGAATGTGCTTGAGACCATCCGTACCGGGAATGGTTGGCTAAAAACTGGGTTGCTTTGAGAGCGCCGCGGCTGTATTAACAAAAACCACCAAACACATACAACCCTACCTGGTATTCAACCCTGCTGAATGCTTGATGAGATTCAGACATATAAAAGCATACAAATAATAATAAATTCTAATTGAGCTTGAACGTGTGAATTATTATATTAAATTGTAATATGTGTGTACATCGAAATTAGTATTTAAAATAATATACAACGGAGCAATTTGCATTCGATACGGTTGTAAAATTAACAGGGCCTAATGACATCAAATAAAAAACATCAGCTTGCGATTGAGCTTTGATTTTCAAACGAGCGATCCTTTTTCGGAATCGGACTTTGAGCATTAATAAAAAATGTTATTACATGCCAAAAACATGTCGTCGGTTTTGTTTTTGATTATTTTATTTTTTTCGTGTGCTCGTGTCGTCGTGACATCGGTTATCTTTTCTTAAGATCCACCTCTCAATTAATAAAGACCAGAGAGGGACAAAATACAGTCTCTTTTTATTTTTTTCGTCTTTTGTGGTGACCGAGTTGAAGGTTTCGATACATGATTTGACAGGTGCTTGGAGTTCTTAAACGGACAATGTAAAGCCGATGTCATATCAATATCGATTTGATGGCGATTGAACTCCGACGAGATATCTTATTAAATAAATACACTTGTTATATATACATTATTTACCTCTTCATAGTCCAGTCTGGCTGTCAGGGTGAATACTCCAGTTTGGGGGTTCAATGAGAAGACATCATTAGCCCAATCAGATATAACTGTATAGGTAAGATGGGAATTAGCTCCCAAATCAGGATCTGTTGCTGATACTCTTCCAACTCGAGCACCTCTAACTGCATTTTCAGCAATGTCAAAGGAATATGCGTTTTCATCAAACACTGGTGGGTTATCATTTGTATCGGTAACCTGTAAAAAAAAATAAAAAATATATTAAAATTGTATATATTATCTCAGCTATTATTAATATGCATATCGGTATATATTTAAATTGTTTTTTTTTTAATTTTATCAGAATATTAAGCTGAAAAACAACTGAGGCGTTCAGTTCCACAAAAACATACTAAAAATTCACCTGTTTCGATTAAAATGACTAAAGCTTTTTGCTATCTCGAACTTCATATTATGTATTGTCAAAATGTAATAAATACATGTGCGATATTAAATTTTTCTACACATTATTAATAAAAATGAATTATTAAGGCACAGAAATAAACGTGGCTATGTTGATTATGCGCACAATTTTATCAATGAATTATTATTAATGAAGTATGATTATAAAAAAAATCTGGCTTTGTTTGTGAAATTGAACGCCTAAATTTATAAATAGGTTAAAAAAATATGTAGGGACAAAAGTCTCATTGTCTTTGAGGGATTTTTTTCCACTTTGTTTATTATGTTGACAGATTGTCAAATTTATTAACGGATTACACTGCAAAATTATAATATATTATTCACCTTTTCCTGGGTCATAAAAGGCAAAGGTATACTTTTAAAAATATGACTATTTTAGGTATGAAAGTGGGTTGTAGTAACATTTTTACAAATCGCATCGTGCTCAAGTTGACTCCATATTAAGAGGCAATTATAAGATCAGCGGGGTTCTTTAGAAATATACTTTTTTATTGTGTTGATTTCCCAAAGCCGGTGGATGCCTTTCTTTTAATATGTAAATAAGGACGAACCAAAGACGCTAAAACACGTTTACTCTCGCATTATTTATATGTATTCACCAAAATATTATGGCCGAGCGATATTTCGGCGTGTCTTGAAAATATGAAAAAATGGACTTGTCAGCGATTCGACATGACAATTTGTTTTGAATTCAAAATGAGTTTGGCTATAAAGATTCGATGATGTAAGCGTTTTTATCCATATAACAATAAATCTATGTATGACTCTCCCTGTCGTTTGCGATATGCATTAAGATATTCGTGAATATACAAATCACGAACATTCCTAATTGATTCCTAGATCGAGATTGTCTAGATTTTGATATTGTAAATTAACCTATGACCCGTCGGTTTGATCGGAGCGATGAATTTTCATAGTCACATATACAAAGTTGACCCCTTCACTATGGGATGTTAACATTAAACGCTTTAGAAAGTCACGGAGAGACGGTCATTTCGTGCAAAATGAATTAACCCACATTGTCAACCACAATTCCCGTCAGTGTATGTGAGAAATTTCATACGATATTCCCTCATTGTGCATGACAAAGATATAATAAATGGATAAGCCATCTGATAATTTGTAATAACAATCTCTTAAAGACACTACACGACTTTGTACTCGCTGTATAAAGAAGGCGTCGTCTTTCGGTTTCATAACCCAAGTCATATGTCATGTGTTGGAACAGACTTATTTGATTTTTTTAGTACCGAGGTTCAAAGAACTACGGCCTAATGTCCGACGTTTGTTTTTGGTATTCGATCGATAAGATAGTGGATAAGCATATGGACTAATTTGACGAATGATGTCTTAGTGGTTTTATTCAACTGAATTAAACAGCTCTTAAATATATATCCATTTTTTCGTAATTTATATTATCGACGATGCCATCGTATCGCATATATTCATTTGTGACGCATCGTATCAGGTATTTTTTTTTAAAAGTATAGTAAAATGATGACTTTGGAATGGAAACTCAATAAGTATCTATCTGGCTTTATTATGAGTATATTTTAATAATAAAAAAACTTGCAGTGAATGTTAAAAAGCACATGAATTGATTACGATCCATGTATGGTTCAATTCGATAGTTATTATATACTTTTCAAATGAAAGGCGAACATAAAAAAACACACACAAGTTGCTTTAGTTGATAAAAATCATATTGATTTAATATTAGCTATCAATTGATCTCCTAAAATCCCAAGCGACGCAATTTAATAATACTGAGTCCATTAGGACTAATCCAGAATTCAAACTATTTTGTCCTATTAATGTCAAAGTGAAGATTAACAGTCTCGTCGATTGTTTCTTATGTCAGATAACATCTCGTTACGTCTTGTAATATTTAAGAGTGACATATCCACATGTCTGGTAGCCAGACATTTCATTCCATCTATGTATGTACTACCGTTATAAAATTAATACATCAAATTATTTATTTGACATATTATCTACTACTGCTTAATATGCGTTATTATTATTTCATTGGCGTGACAGCTCCTTCATGGTTGAGGCCTCGAGATGAACCTGTTTAGTTGATTTGTCTTACAATAAAATAGTCCTTACTTTACTTTCAAAAAATACGTACGGCTGTATTCAATATATACTAATAGAGCTGGTGTACACCAAAGCTACCAAGCTCTATTCCTATACGCACTAATTCAAATTCAGCTCTAGCAAGACTCTTTAACACACTATTATATTGAATACGGCCGATAGTCTTAATTTAAATTACGACAGAACTATGAGATTAAGAAGTGTAAATCGAGGTGTATCTTGTAAGCAAAGGAAAAAATTAGATTTTTATAAAATGGTTGAATAGATATGTTTTAAATTAAAGTCTAGGACTGATACATAAATTATTGAGCGTGTTGATTACTTGACGGCATTGCATAATTATTTAAAGAAATAAGTTTGTAATTTCGATTACAAACATGTAGTCATCTTCTGAAACTCAAAAAGTCTCTAAATATGACTAACTTCTTCCCGACTAACCCAATCATAAGACATGTAAATAATAAAACCAAATATGCATCGAGGAAACGTTAGTTCATTTTACCAATGGACTTACCAAAACCGATATTATTTTTAAAAAATAAAGTGTAAATTTCTAATAAACCACTCAACGCAAATTTCGTTTTACCCAAACAAACTGTTATTTAATTGTTTTGTTAATATTGCTTTTATTGTTGTAATTATTTATTAATCTTCAAATTTGTAAATGGGTTTTTATTTTTTTTCCATTCTTTGTATAATATAATAATATTATTCATGTCAAATTTAAAAAAAAAACATGCTCATGTTAGTTATAGATAAAAAGATTTATATACTCTGTACACCTAAGACTATTTCCAAAAATGTACTATTGTTCTATCAATAATTGTAAAAACTTATGCATATATATGCATATATATATATATATATATATATATATATATATATATATATATATATATATATATATATATATATGCATATATATATATATTATATATATATATATATATATATATATATATATATTTATATATATGATCTAAAAATAATAATTTCTAGTTATTATTAGGAGTTAGTATTAGGAATGAAATATATAAGAGTCGATTAATCGTGGTCGGTGGTATTTCATTTCCAGCCGATACGTTTTATTTGAAAACATTTCCGTTTCTTTCCGAAGGCGGAACGCGGCCTTGGCAGTCAGTCAGTCAGTTTCAAGAAGCTGGTCTAAGAAAAAGATAAAAGGAGGCTTCGAAGGAGGCTCTTCTATGTATTTAAAAGTTGTACATAGTTAGGAGAAGTGAGAGACGGGTCTGGCGTGACGGAAGCTCTGACTTATTTAATTACATACAAATGGGCAACCCGGACTGGTCCTGATTGTATAATAATAAAAAAAACTACACAGAGATAGGGATTAAGGGGTTTCGATTGGGAACTTTGATTGATAAGCATGTCGCGGAACATATTCTCACCATTGTTAACCACCGCATTCCCAATATCGGTGTTTTCAGACTTTTATATTAACTACAAAATGGATTCTATTCATCAACTCAATCAGAATGTGCCAGACCCTTAAGATATTTTGCCATCGACTTGAACAACAACATAATAAATAATTATCCCTAGAATAAATAAAAACAGACGAAGCTATTACATTAAAAATAACCTTATTTGATTATTATAAAAAAATTACCTCCAATTAATAATAATCCTCACATTTTTAATTCACGATAATATATACGAACAAATAATATGCCACAATATAAACAATTTACATGATCATTTCGGATATTTTTGTAAGAACAATGTATATATATAATATGTGCATAATGTAGTGCCGACTACGTTCCAATTTATCAAAACAATACGCATGACACTTCTATAGATATACATAAGTTCATTGCTTTTGACATATCAGCCTCTGCTCGATGGGTCAGTAAAATAAAACCATTTATACATATAACTTACAATAGTTGAGTAATAATATTTTGTTAAAAATATTAACATTATCAAAAAGAGAGTTAAATTGCATATTAACTCAAAAAGAGTTATTTTTGTGTGATGATGATTAAAAAAATAACTTAAAACTGACAAGGCCCTTCAGAATATAATGTGTTTATTCAGAATATATGCTTTCCTTTTTAAGTATCAAATTTATTTATAGGTACATAATTAGAATTAGTCCAAGTGGGTGTAATCAAGTGCTTTGACGTATTTGAGCTTTGCAACGATTTCCATTATAATATCATTTGATTAAACTCTATGATATTTGCACAAAACATTATATTATATACATCAATTTATTGATGTTGTTATGTTATAAGAATAATACATGTTACCACATAATAGAGAAATTTATCTGAGCTGAATTAAAAACATGTTATCAACCATTTTGGCTGAGGATTGATTATAATGAATACTGGATTTCTATTGAAGTGATAAGCAGTAAAATTTTCCAAGATTGATCTAGTTTGATTACCCGTATTAATTAATTGTTCCAGACGTATTATTTACGTGGATTTATGTATCTTTATTTTCAAAGCTCGAATATAATATTATGTATATTTCTTTATGTTTTGTCTGTTCACATAAAGAGCATAGCGACATCGGCAAAGACATTTCAAGAGGAACCACGCTGAGATAGCAATATTTTAAAATTCCACCATCAGTGCAGACAGTCAAAGAGGTGACCAGAAAAAAAAACTCGCGAATATTTGACAACATCGCATTAGAGTATGGATTTGTATAAAATATATGCTTGTTTGAGAGCAATTTACATAATTTACATAGCGAAGCGCTCATAAAACACAACAATATGACCTTTCCAATGAGCCTTCATACACAAAAATACCATTGAAAATAATCATAATTAATATTTACCAGTGATATTACTATCCGCATTCACTACAATTTTGATCAAATGATTTTATATGCGATTAAAATTGATTATTTGAGATAATAGATTGGTGGGAATTTTTTGTATGTTACCTTTTTTATTAAGTTGAATTAATAATCAATACAAATCCATTGCTTGTTGGCAAAGCTATGTTCTAGATGAACATACACAAAAAAGTTACAACAAATTTATTATTTTATTATGGGGTGGACTTGAACTAACAGAGAATATTTTAAGGTATAAAAATACAAGAGAATATTAAATATTAAAAAACAAACATTTTTTTGTTATTTAAAAATTAAAAATATTTATTACGTTTTTAAAAAACAGAATAAACACACGAGTACTACTGACTACTTCATAGAAACAGCTGATTCCAAGATCGTGGGTAATTCGATATCAAAGGGAGCTATTAATTTTTTAAAATTTTTAATTAATAACATAGAAAATCAAGTTCGTTCAAGTCCACCCTGTATTTTGTGTACATTCTCAAAACTAGTCTTTATGGAAATACAAAAAGAACCCACTAACGCGTAGATATAATCTAAAATATTTATGAGTTGTTTTTTTTTAATAAAAACTTACGTGAATTGTAATTGTAGTGTCGGTGTATTGAAGTCCATCGTCAGCTCTTACAGTCAATTTGTATGTGTCTTGAGTTTCCCTATCCAGGGGTTCCAGGAGCTTCAGGATTCCACTCTCTTGATCTAAGGAGAACTTGGATGGTCCAGGTTCAACAGATCTGAGGCTGTATCTGACTCTTCCGAGGGTATCTGGATCTGTAGCCTTTACAGAACCAACTGTTTGACCAGCTCCTAATTCCTCAGACACAGTGAAGATGGAAGGTTGTCCACGAAAAGATGGAGGACTATCGTTCTTATCCAGAACGTTCACTCGGACCTGGAAATAAAAAAATAAAATAATTAGCTTCATTATAAAAACTGCTAGTCATTTGCACCAAACATGCAAATATCTACAACGCATTATTATTGATTTTGAAAGCAAAATAATGAATTGAGTCATTCGTTGTAGGACTCTTGAAACAACACAACGTATTCAAAATGTTATTTCTTATTTTTTTATTAATCTCTATTTGTTCTGCAGAATTACGTAAGTGGTCTCAATATTAACAATTTTTATATATTTACTTAAACATTTTTTTAGCATCGCCAATTATACCTTGCAAACGAAGCAACCCAAATTTCAATGCATGTCTTTTAAAAGAAGCCCGAAGATTATTACCTACAATCAGCGAAGGAATGCCTGAACTAGATTTTCCATCTTTAAAGCCGTTGAAAGTTGGGGAAAACAGAATATCGACACCAGGAGGTTTAGATTTTAAATCATACGATGGAAGAATTTACAACTTTGATGAAACTAACATCGAAGAACTATCGTAATAATTTAAGATATTTTAAATTAATTTAATGTGTGCTAACTAAATTGTAATTTTTAGAATTGATTTTGAAAAAAAGAAATTAGTTCTCGCCTTCAGAGGAAATCACACGGGTAAAACCAAATACGAAATAACAGGAAGAATTTTAGTTTTCCCATTGAACGATAAAGGAGATCAAGACATGGTGTTTGGTCGGTATGAATATTTTATTGATCATTTGAAAATATTTATAATATACATAAATTTTAGAAAATCTCTATGTTAAATTATCGATGGATTGGGATGTGAAAACTGATAAAAAAGGCGTGAATCACATGCATATAAACAAATTCAAAAGTTATCACACCGTGGACAAAATTCAATATAAAATCACCGGTCTTCTGAATGCTGATTTCGGTGAGTGTTTAAACGAACTAAATAAATAAATACCCAAAAAAATATAATATTTTCCAATTTCAGAGAGGACATTCAATACAATAATAAACGAAAATTGGAGAGATGTATGGAGTGATGTCGGACAACCAGCCTTCAATACTATCATGAAGAAAATAATTGAGATATTTAATAAAGTATTCTCGAAATACTCTATCGATGATCTGTTCCCACAATAAAATTAGCACGATTTTTTTTTCAAATTCAAAATTGCGTAATGGAAAATTTTTGGAGTTTTGTTTGATTACACTTATATTAAATATTTGCATAAGGAAACATAAAGCGAGTCTTCTTGGAATGGTATTTTATTTACGGGTGTCGTTTCCATTGTTTGAGTGTTTGGTACAAGTCCGTGACTGAACACATATTTTCGCGATTCTGTGTTCAGTCAGTATTGGCCATTGTGCCTTTGGGGCATTTTTATTACCTCTTAAAACTGTAATGTCCTACACGTGTTTATACATCTTTCTGGCCGACAAAATATATATATGATTGAATGATGCAAGAATGTATGCTTCAAGAAAATGCGCAATTTCTACGCCCCATACAATACTACTTTTCACCCGTTCGGGAATTGGGAATTACTTATATTAAAATATCCTATACAACAAATTTATTCTATAGCAAATTTAATAACTCTTAATATGTTTCCTGAATAAATATATATTTTTTTATGTAATTTTTTTATTATATATAATTGATAGTCATCGAGACTATATTTATTAGTACGATTATATTTTGTTACAACTGTTGTATTATTAATCGTTATCAAAAATATTAAAATATTTATGAATTATTAAATGCATTTATTTTATTTATTTATCTGTTAGCGAGAATATTTGAAATATATTTATAACAATATTTGTCACTGATTCTTTTAACTTTAATGCAGTATATTAAAAATTTGCTACATTGTGGATGAGAATCCAAATTTATTATAAAAAAAAACTTATGACACCTTGTTTAATTCGGCCTTCTGCTTTCAATCGCATCATATAAAAATATTTTTTAAAGATTAATGTGTTATAACATGAAAAAATATATTTTTACTAGTAAAAATATATTCCTTTATTAAAAATCCACTATAACATGTTTTTTTTTACCATAGTGACACAACATAGATTCCAAAGATGTTCAAGAGAAAAAGCGGTAATAAATATATTTAGGTATAAAATTAGGGTACAGCAAATATATTTTTTAAAAAAGAACCTTAATTTTTAATAAAACAAGGTGTTTTCAGGAGACTTAAACTGTGCATTTGATTAGTTATGTTTGATTTAATCATTTTGAATAGTGTGTTGGACTACATGACTAAATTATTTATTTATATATTTCACTGTCATCTTATAAAATGAATTAATTCAATTTTATCTAAAGTCAGTGCATTGGTGATTTTGTAAGATGTAATTAATAAATCAATTGGTGGATTTAATATTAGCGTTCGGTCAGACGGCTGTGTGAAAAAAAAAATACCGGCGTGATATATCTCGTGTTAGATCTCAAAAATAGCATTTAAGTATAGAATAGGTGGTAGAAACATGTGTCAGGTATTGTTTAATAGTTTATAATGATACGATAAATGATAATTAATCGTCCATTGAGAGCTGACAGGTGGTGATGGGCGGAGTTGGCATGTCTCATAATTGCTGATTTGTGGGCCTCTTTTGCTGTTCACCATCTCTTTTAACATCTAAATGAACATCACATGATAACACACATTTGAATAAAGCCTTCATCGTGAATTATGACCATATACTACTTGAACGGGACGCTTTCTCTAATGTTATAATGGATATCCTCGCCTCGATTGTTTCCCATTGGGCGATTTGCAATCAATTATACCAGAATTTTATTAATTGAGGTGAAAGGCCTTATTCAATTATGTTATATTTCAAACATCGCAAAAAATAAGACCACATTTATACACTTTCTAAAAAAGTCACAATGGAACTAAATGATTAATGAGTGACCATTAAACATAAAGATCCCTCAGTGTCTTCAAATATTATCTACAATTAATTATTTTTTTATTAAATTTATATTTTATCTGATTACTCATATCGTTATAATGAATACATTTATTATATACGTACACACAAGAAAAAATGGGACTGGAAGATTAGGAATAATATTAATACAATCCCGATCGATCGTCTCGATCTATTTAGTTTTATTATGATTTTATAGATTATGATGTAAATAATAAGACTATTAGATTAATAATACACCAAAGTAATAGCTCAGGATATAAAACGAATCCCGATCAAGTAAAAAAAAAAAACAATTAATTTGATCGCTTATTACGACTGGGAGATCGGGAATAACATTATTAAAATCCCAATTGATCGTCTTGGTCCAGGTTAATTCTGATTTCCTGGATTGTAAGGTAAATAATAAGACGATTAAGTAGGGCAGAGTCGCCCTGTCGATAAACTGTGTAACTTTTATAGTTAAATAGATAACTGATAGGTAAATCTGATAGACTAACCTAACCTAACATATTATTGCCTTTTCTAAAAATTTATACTTCACAGTTTCAAAAAAAATCCTATTAAGCGTATAAATAATTATATACGGTGGACTTAAACTATCTGAGTATATTTTAGGGGGTGGTAGGTTATCGAAAGAATAATTGAAAAAAAAAATTAAAATTTTAAAAATATTAATAGTGCTTTTGGAATCGAGTTTGGGCCACCATCTTGGAATCAACTGATTCTCTGAAGTACTCAGTAGTCACTGTTACGTGTATATTGAGTCTGTTATACGTAATTTATATTATTAATTATTTTTTTATGTTAATTAATAAAAAATATAAATATCTGATATTTTTCTCGATTAATCTTACGATAGTCTACCACCGCTTAAAATTATTTATATTTGATAGTTTTTAATTAAATGTTCTATAGATTGTGAAAAATTAACCTTAATGTGAAGATTGAGAGAAGGTTTATTTTTAAGAGGAGAACCTAAAGTATGTGGAGTAATTTCAATAAAAAAAATTATGGGGTAGATATTAATTTGGTGTTATAATAACTGGAGGACTGTACTATATTGTGATGGAAGCTTAGTATGATTGAATTGTTGTACTGATGATGATTATGGGAAATATTTTTGCTATGCATGTTCGATCATAAAATGATCAAAGCTCCGATACAGCATAAAATCCACACAGAGTACATAAAGTACGGTTATTGAATATTTATTATCCATTCCGGTTTAGGCAAGGTTTTAGGCTGACTCGCCAAAGGCTATACAACTATGACAACAAGCCATACGCGAATATTCTCTATTCATGAATTAATGAATATTTAGTATTTGAAACACAATGGCGATGTTAAAACATCCTCCCCGATGAATTGCCATAACTGTTCAGCTATTTACATAGTTGTAGAATATTGACCCAATCCTAATCACGACACTTCAATCATAACCTAAGGCAATCCACTCTCACGAGCTCCACAACAGACTGGTTCGCGGTTCGATTCCCGCCGTTTACGCTTTTTTTACATACGCCTATTTTATTAACGGTTACCATAATTACAAGACAAGGACCGAATTATCGATAAAAAATATGCACATATCATTATATACAATCTGCATTTAGTGTCGAAAATAAATTAACAACTACTACACCATCAAGATTCTCTATATTTATTACATGAATTTGATTTATATCCGGGATGATGAATAGATAAACATTTCAATTGCTTATCAATTACTTAACATTGATTACTGTAAAAGCCAAAACTATATCAACTAATAAAGTTAAATAAACGATGCTTTAGTTATATTTATTTACATATATTCCCCGAAGGGTATTATGAGAAGGTTTTTACAAATATAGCTTTTTAATTCATTGTCTGTCGGTGATTTTTGACTATTACTAGTTACACAGGTCACCGACAGAGTGGCTCTTCTTAACTTAATGATCGTCTCAGTATTTAACCAATAATCCAAGAGTTAAGAGTGAGAATAATACAAATCGCCGCCTTTGATGATTTCGCTTTGAACTGAAAACATTGGGCATTTTATTAATATTATTCCCGATCTCGCAGTTGCATTTTTTCTTGTGTAGGTATATAATAATTATTTTATTTTCTAACTTCATTCCACTAAAAATATTCTAAAGTTCTCTTCATTCACGAATTTCTTCTGCCAAACAGAGAATGATAATATTCTATGTACTTGAGATTTATTTTTTTACTTTGCAGTATGAAATAATCGATTGATTTGATGGAAATTCCTCATTAAAAAAATAGTTTGAAATGCACTTACTGCGGCTATTCTGTTTTGTAAAAAGGAGGCTTTTGCATAATTTAATAACAATGATATTTCACTGTAATTTAATGATGTATTTGTAATCTTGATTGTTGTGTGGTTCGAGCAGCGTAAGGTATTAATTAAATATCATGGGTTATCTGGCCACCTTTAAGGGGCTATTTTGCAAACAATAAAATTGCCTATTGAATAGGAAAATCTTTCATAAGCGAAACAAGGTTTATCTATATACGATCTGACAGGGGTTTTGTAGGTCAAAGTGGCCGCCAGATTATAGAAACACTTATAGGAAGCAAAATCATAACGGGATGCCACTTATCCTACTTACACTTGGTCTTCCCTGCAATTGGAGCTTTTTCATCGCATACATGTCTTGTTAATCTGTAAATTGTATCGATGAGATAGATTATAATTTAATATTCAATCCAGCAAAAGTAGGCTATTCAATTACAGCGAACACTGATTATTAAAAAAAACTAATACTGTATTCTTCGTTTCATATATTTATGGAGCAAATATTAACATATTCAGAACATAACAGAACTACGTGTTAAAAAGGCCTTTAAATTTATCTTAAGATACATCTATTTACAATAATCATATAAAAAATACAAGAACTCACTTGTAACTGTAGGGAAATTTGTTGTACAATCATAAGAAACAAATACCATGACATGTATTAAAATGTATTGTGGTATCACATCATGTAAAAGGTTCTATTTTTTTTATTCAATCGATGGTGGGAATATGTATTTTAATGCTAATACTAAATACTCTAAACATTAATTTAAAATATTGCTTCGTATATTTATATACCGTGACTAAAGCAATTTTAATATATATTTTGGAAAACTCTTAAAAAAAATGTAGTGAAAATATTAACATACTCAAATATATGTACGAGTATGTAAAGGTCTTTTTTATTTATTTTAACATGAAAATCATTGATTTCATACTTAAAGTAACATTTTATTACAATAATCATGAGGAATATTATGAAAAGTAATTTGTGACAAGAAATAAAGACCACGTATTTTGGTTTAATGTCATGATAAAGGTGTTATTAATCCACGGAGGAGAATAAAAACATTTAGTTAAATCTTATTAATAAGAAAAAAGACTTATTAATAAGAAAAAAGTGCCTCTTATATTTATCGAGTATATATATATATTTATATATATATATATATATATATATATATATATATATATATATATATATATATATATATATATATATATATATATATATATATATATATGCGATATAGTATTAGTTCTGAACTTGTTTAGTAACAAAGAAACCCCTTCATAATGCAAAAATGATATTGATATATTTTTAAATAACTCAAGAGAGGAGGAGAGATATGAGCGGAAAGGATCAAGTTACACTTGCAATTATTTTCCAGCATGACATCAGAGATTCTTGTGTCTCAGATGTTTTGAAACGAGTTTACAATGTTAGTTTAATTAATAATATATTCAATTGTTTACATAACTAAAGTAATATTCCATAGAAGACTTAGTGAGTATAATATTTCATATAAAAGAAGCCCTGCTGATCCTTGCGGTCGTCTTAACCTCTTTTACATTACACAACGAACAATGCAAGTCTTCAGCCTCCAACCAATTTGTAACTTGACAAGTGACACTCGATCATTTCTCTCGGTTACATACAATATTCAATACAAAAGAATTTTCCAATCAAGATTTTCAGTACCATATTGATGTTGCAAAACATGTCCAGGATGAAGGTACTTCCTGGCTACTTAACAGAGGTATATTTTTACAGCAGCACTCGGTAATCACACGGACGGTTGTTAATATTCAATAGCTCACATAAGACCATAACTAGATGTCGTTATAACAGTGTCTTTTGAACGAGCAAGGTGTTGGACTTACACATTATACCGCCCGCAAATAATAGCAAAGGTACTAAACTGTTATTGCCACCGGAGGCCTCTAATCCAGTTACCGGTTCAACTATTCCATTAAAGAGCCCTAAAGGTTCGGGAAATTAATGACAAATAATGATCAATTTTAATATTTCAATGTATACGATATCTACTATTTATTTTTTATATGCTTGTAGAGCAAATTTCAAGCTTTAGACACAGGCGAGACTATTTATTATGAGGATTATAGATCATCAATCAAACCTATCGCTTCACTGGTATAACTTTATTTATTTGCACATTTCATTGCAAATTAAGGTGTACGAAGCAATCATTTATATGTGACTAAATAAGGTCGCTCCTTAAAAGGCAAGGCGGCAGAATTGGTGGAAAAGAGTTTATCCAGTTGCGCAAATTCGTTAAGTCGTTGTAGCCTAAATTTAATAGTTAAACTGATCGGTTGGATACAAATTAAACAAATAATGAGATATACTCTTTAATTCTTATGTTAAACTATTTATATATCCATAGATTACCCACCAATGAACATCTTGAGTGGTTATACCGCAAAAATATAATAACATGTTATGTTAAGATATCACCAATCATAGCCATTTGCTATAAGCATGTTACACTATATAATACTTGATTTCAACAGTTTTAGTTTTACTGATTGTTAATATATGAGCTTTTGGATTAAGTATTGACTATTATAAGATATATGAATATTCTTTTAGTTCTTGCTGGGAGGGATTAATTTTTTTCACTGAAATAAGAAGCCTTTCACTGTTGCAGTTAGTTGAAGAATGTGCGGTTTTGTTACAAAACCGCTAAAACGACAAGCAGAGCCCGTTTATAATTCACATCTCACTGAGCAAATTACAGAACAGCAAGTAGTCTAGAATAGTTTTGTAAAACTGAATGACTTTTTTTGTCATCTAAATGGGTCGAGATACAGTAGGAGACTTTTTGTGGACACCTTAATGACTGCTACCGCTTGCAATCGTGAAGAATCATTTGACAAAGTATCGCAGCAAAACAATAGACGGTCCCGGGTTCGATTAAGTGATTTTGGTGATGGCATTTTGTGATGGTGGGCTATAAAATACGTAACGTATGTATTTAGATGCAAATAAAATAGAATAAATTTGAATATCGAGCGACTTGAATAGTTGGTTTGCGTGGAGCGCCACGGGCGACACGACCGACTGACAAATCGGTACTGTCTATATAAAAAAATACCACACAACAAATTATAAGGCGAAAAAAAATAAAATAAAAAAATAAAAGCAAGACAGGCACCATTGCGCGGCCGCACATTTTTTAAATTATGTTTGAAATATTGCATAAATAATTGCACGAGTTAATTGGTCAATGTCAATGAGTCGCGCGTGGCGTGTCACAGCAACTTGATATTAAAATAATCATAATTTAATTTAAACCAAATTAATTCACATTCGCAATCAAGAATTGATATTATTATTTTCTATAGTTTTCAAAAATTAATATATCATATTCTATGTTATAGGTAGAGCTCGGATAAGTGCACTGAAGTGTCTTGGAGCACTGGACACTGCGCGGATTATATCTTTATTAAATTTGTAAATTGTATCATTCAAAAAAATAGCCCGCAGTGTCCAGTCCTACAAGACGCTTCATTGCACCCACTTATCCGAGCTATGGTTATAGGTTACATGGATATAATTAATAAAAACATATGAAAAAGCACACATGTTGAGTAAAACAACCGATGAAAATCCGAAAAATTTCTTTATCAAGATAATTATATTTAAAAAAAAATACAATTATACTAAAATCAGTATAACAAGATTGCTCTTATTAGATTAAATTGCAAATTCACTATTTATAATACTAAACACAGTAAATTTTAATACATCACAAGCAAGAGTGGCAAGAAATCTGTAGATAACCTATTCTGATAGTATAGTTTTAAATACACAGATCATATATTTTGTATAATTAAGCCTTATTATCGATATCTAGGTAAAGTAATTATATGATTTAATGGAAATCGAAACAAAATATCAATACTTTGGGAGTTTCATTAACGTTTTAATGTCATCGTGTATGGAAGAACGCTTTTAGTTTGAAATTCCCAGTAATAAAAATCTTTAGAGTAGTGATGTTTGAGCACAAAAAATCGTATTTTAATATTTATTCAAATCTTGGCAACCCGTAACTAATCGGCTTGTTGCATTCATCATGGATTTAATAATTAGTATAGGTATTCTTCGGGTAGATTCAGTGTGCGTCACGGCTTAGTCAAACCTGAATGGCGTTCCTTATCCACTACCATGTGGTTTTTTTTTCCTCTCACTACACGTTTTTCGCATTAGATCACATCAATGCCGAGCCACAAGGTATATTTTGACAATTGTCCAATATGAGCCGGTGTTTTGAAGCTGTTGTATTGTGTTGTGCTGCTACTTTATGTGCGCTCGAAATTTTTAAAACCGGTTCAAAAGCCTATTCGGCACTTATATTAGGTATATTATGTATAAGGAATACCGCCCAACCTTAACCACTGCTGGTTCAAAATGAAATCGTTAGTCATTTTTAATAGTCAATAGTGAAACCGTTTGCTATTTATAGTAACGGAATGTCGCCATGAGCATTACCTGTTCGTATCTTCTAAAATTGAGATATTGATATTTAAAAAATATACGTGAAAGCTTCCCACGGATGTAGCCATGTTAATATAATAAAAATTGTATGCATGATTATTATGACTATAAGGACTTGCTTTTATTTTTTTGTTAGTTTGAATCATAATTAAAAAAATCAGCTGTGTATTTGAAAAAAAAGAACAAATAAATTATTTTATTTTATTATATCGTACATGCTTTTTGGGATGTTTTGTTCGGAATCAAATAAAAAAAAATGAGAATATGCATTTTAAAATTTGAATTGAGTGATTCATGCAAATAAATAATTTAAATATTCGAAAAATAAATTAATTAACATAGTATATAAGTGTTAAATTTCCTTATACATAATATCGAATCTTTATTGATTAGTTCTAGTTGAAACATTTTTTTTTGTAAATTCCACAATTTTTTATTTGAATTAGACTTTCAAATAAGAAAGTGTAGATCTTAGAGTGTATTATTTAAATTATCTAATCAATAATTGCGAATTTCCTCGATTAATTAATAAATATAATGTATACATTAAATACAAACATTTATTTGTACAACGTGTACTTTTCATTTTTGTTAACCTTTTTTATTACTATTGTTTTTTTTTCTATAAAAAAGCTC
The DNA here is from genome assembly GCA_022606485.1 of Agraylea sexmaculata. Classification (NCBI taxonomy): domain Eukaryota; kingdom Metazoa; phylum Arthropoda; class Insecta; order Trichoptera; family Hydroptilidae; genus Agraylea; species Agraylea sexmaculata. Next base: position 28,075 of record JAGTTH010004571.1, read on the forward strand.
TTCTGAGTGTTTATATGGAAATAAAATAAAACATAATATGCAATTTAATATAAAACATTGCATTTTTATAATTAATATAATGCTTATTAATAATTATATTTAAATGCTGGCTATATAAAGGGGCACAACTCATTTTTTTGTAATACATTTAAAATATTTTACAGAATGATGATTACAAAATAAACTGTCTCGGTAAAATGGCGCAAACTATTAAGGCACTCTTCACTGACTTGTGCCTCTTTACCTCGACACCTGAGATTGATTTTATAAGTATAGTTTTTAACAAAAAATTGTAAAGAGCACTTTGGTTATTTATTTTAGGCTGGTATGTGCGTGAGTGTGTTCACAAGCCTCGGTCGGTGGACACCACAGCTTATAATTTATGACCGAACAAATGGAGTCGCTCAGATAAGGTGGAAGTTCATTGAGCTCGATGCTTTTCAAGAGTGTATATATGTGTTTGTGTCACCATAATGTCGACGTTTGGCGTAAGAAGATCGACAAATGGTTGGCAAAAAGTAAAGGTTATCTATGGAGCTGTCCGTAACAGCTGATTGTCTCGTCCAACAGACAAATCATTCACCATCGGACTCGTGTGTATTTTATTGACAAAATCGATCTGTGACAGTGAATGAATTATTTTATAACAGTGCATCATCATCATCACAAGCACTCCAGTTCAGTGATGAACCAAGGCTGCCCGCACCAGCAACTTCTCCAGTTATCGATTCCTAAACTCCTAACTACCTTATCTTAGCCTAGGTCTACCCTGCCTTCTCTTACCCACAGGCTTGCTGGATAGTATTTCCGATACTATCCCTCCTGCTCTTTAACCCAACTTAATGTTAAAGCCCTAATAAACTGCACTACGTTCACGCTCTTATATAATGAGTAAATCTCATCGTTCCGTCTAATTCTAAATAGTCCCGGTGCCTCCTGAACAGGACCCAAGATCCTTCTAAGAATCTTCCGCTCGAACCTAAGTAGCCTATCCTCCTCAGTCTTGGTAATAACCCATGTTTCTGCACCGTAGGTTAGTACTGGCCTAATTAGCATCTTGTATAGTTCATAACAGTGCATAGGGGTGGTTAATAAACATTTAGTATGTATTGTCTGTGTGGACATAATTGGCGGCATTGTTTCTTACATAATGGGAGGGAGGTTCGAACGGGGGCCATTGCCGCCGGAGGATCAACACGCCCCATCACCACCACCGCAAACAAAATAACCTTAAAATAAAAGGTCATGTGTTTCCGCCGCCATTCTGATACCATTGTGCAGGATGATCGATTAAAATCAAAGCCTCGGGCGAGAAAAAGCTCCGCCCGCAACACCAGAAAGCTGCTGCAAGGTGACGTATTGGCTGCTCTTCCACTAACTTTCGTGAGAGCTTTTTGTTAATTATCGATATACAAGCAAAGCATTCAAATGATATTTTTCTAACTCAGTTGAAATCAGCTTATAAATATGTGGTGATAACATTTTAAATCTTTATAGAGTATATATTAACAGCTCAGGGGATAAAGTATTGGATTCCCAGGCACACGTCACCGAAAACGTACACCGTAAATACGATAGTAGAGTTACTAAGCTACACTTATGATCGATTTTTTGTTAGTTAATGCCTCGTCTGAGGCACTTATTCACAATAAACTGATCAAAAGTACAGAAAACCAACTGTATTATCATCTTAATGTGGGCATGTGTTAAAAAAATTGATTCGATCCGTTATTATAACTGGGAGATCGGGAATATTAATAAAATCGCGATCGATCGTCTTGATCCAAGTTTACTCTGATTTCCTTGTTGTAATGTATATTCTAATCGATTATTAAGTCGGTAACCTGTGTAACTAGTAAAATTTAAGATCACTGACAGGCGTTTAGCACGTTGTTGTGTTTAAAAAAACCATCTCAAAAAAGCTCTAAAACTATTTAGACAAAACATTATATGATTTGCATCTACACTTATTATTAATATCATTATGTTATAAGTTTGTTCTGTTAATATACAAAAATTCAAATAAAATAAAGCCAAATTTATAATAAAAATGTAAAACGCGCAGTGCTCTATGATTGTGAGCAATTGAAAAAATGTTTTTTCACCCTCTTGGCCGAAATTTGATTATCATATTAATAAACAATATTACAAAGGTATTAAGAGTGAGTTATATATTGTATATGATCACTACAGGTTTCATTTATTATAAGTTTATTCCTTAAAACGTTATGCCTATATCGATTGTCAATAAACGTGTGGCCAAATATTTAAAGCAATAACAGTATGGATATTTAAAAGAATCGTTCGGACAGTGAGGGGTGTGAGCATTTCTCTGATATAATTTATAGTACATTGTGTTTGATTCATAGTGATTCGAAGATGGTTGAACCCACCCAGAGAGAAGTTGGAATAAAGTTTAGTGAATGCAAGTAAGAAGCAAGAAGCCTGGCTTATATCATAATCTTTGTGCCGATCTGTGCGCCACGGGGACTTTAATGAGCCGTATTTTTTCCAACACTGCTAATAAATAATAATTACGGTCTAAATAAAGCGGAACGTAAAAAGTCGTTAATCACGCTCAGCCGAGAATATTTTAAAATCGAAAAAAAAAAAATAAGCACCTCTCATATGTGACACACACATAATATAGTGCGGGACAGGCCCCCCAAATATTGACGCCATGCTTTATTCACTGAGACCTCTATTTATCATTATTAAAAAGACCTTTTGAACCCAACAACAAATACGGGGAGAAGTCTTATTGAGATTACTATTCGAAAGATTCGATCATAATAAAAATGGGTAAAATCAGCTGTTAAATTAGACCCAATAGCCTAGTATACAGTAATAGTATTTTGTTTATAAGTAGCATTCGTTTTAATACCATTTATGTACATAATATTTTATTGATATATATGGGTTTTTATTTTTTTTACATACATCTTATTATTTTATATTAGGTACCTCTCATATCAAATGAAAATACTTATAATAGTTATAGTCAAAAAAGATTTATATGTTCTGCACACCCAAGTCTAATTCATAAAATGTTTTGTATTATTCAAACTATGGAAAATTCAAATTAAATAAAGAAATTGTTATGTTACTATTTAGTATCCAATTTTCAAACAATGAGTATTTTGGAATTTTTATTAATAAACATGTTAGACTTTAACTAACTGAGAATTTTTCAGGGGATGGTAGAATATCGCAAAATAAGTGAAAAAATATATAAATATAAAAAAAATACTTAATTCCTAACTAACTCGACAGTTACAAAAACAGCTGATTTTAAAAGCAATAAATATTTTAAATTCCACCCTGTGTACCTGAAAGAGTCCACCCTGTATAACTAAAAATTAATGTTTGCCACATGATATTTGGCAATGAAAAGTTTCTTATATTTAAAGTATGATGCAGAGCAGATAAATGATAAAAAAATAATATTTTAACAACCTCGTAGCCGAGTCAATATTGGCAATTTCATGAATAAATTAGATACATTTATTATTAATCGTGCGGATATTATAGGCGCCAACTCCCACACAAATTTAACAAGATAATATCTTAAGCTAAAAATAACAATGTACACTATTGTATGTACATATTTTGATTTGAGGTGATAGTGTTCAAATAAAATAAAAATTATAACCGGTTGTCTAAAGCCTTGTTAGCATTATACATAAATATTTCAAAGGGAAGACACGAATTCCGAGCATATTTTATTGGCAATCGATACTTAAAGGCGTCAAGATTTATTATGTAGTCCGTTATTCGGTGATAGGCATTGGTAATTGAATTAAAAATGGGCAAATACATTGGAAGCCATTATTTTCGTGTTGTGTCTCCTGTTATCTGTCATTGAATATGGCGTGAGCGATCGTTTGGCTTCGCTCACTTGACATCCGATAAAACTAATGCATGCCACAATATATGTAAACCATTTCAATATAAATGTACGTTTTTGTGCACACGTATACATTCCAAATCGATGGGTGATTAACAGAAAAACTTATCTACAAGAAATCCGTCTTTGAGTCAAATATGCAGTTTTACTCATAACGATAGAGAATTCTATTCGAATTGTGTAAAACATCAAACAGGGAACTACCTGACTCAATAGTTATCGGTTCGTTTTTTGTAATTAATATATTTGTTTGGATTTGACTCTCTAGTTGAATAAAAACAGGCCTATATAATAGTAGAATTAAAATAAAAGCTAATATTAGCAATGAATGTGTAGGTATATTTAATGAAGACCATGCCATTTGACAAAAAAAAATTACATTTTTTTAAAAAAGGTTAAAATAAGTTGTAGATATATTTGAATTTTTATTTAATTTTACGCTTTGCAGCTTTTACATAGACATAAAAATTACATTTTATTAAAAATGTACACAAAATAAGATAATAGTGGAGTGATATAAATACTGTTTCATATCAATAATGTTTATTAAATCAGCGACTACTTTCTACTCTCTTTCTTTTGCGGAGAATCAAAAGCTCAGAATGAAATTTATTTATATTAGAAAAACGTACGTATCTTTTTAAGGTACATCTTCTTTGGAATAATCACTTCAAAACGGAGAATATTGATATAATTTAAATATTATAGCATAGGTTTTAGATTCTCGTTATCCGTTATAAAGAGTATTAGAAAACAACTTATGTTTGCACCAAAGTATGATTAAATAAGATTACCTGTTAGTAATTATCGTAATTAATTAATTACAAATTCATATCAATAAAATTCAAATTGTCCAAAACAAGTGTCTTAAGATGGCCTTAGATCTTGAACCTGGCACATTTCTTAAAGAAGTCCACGAGGACATTAAGTTAAAATGATAAAAGCAAATATCGCAGATTTGAGTAAAAAACATTACACTTAAATTACTATCTTCCCGATTAACCCAATCATAAGACATGTAAATAAAACCAAATATACCTCGAGGAAACAAAAGTTCATTTTGCCAATGGACATCCAAAACTGATATTATTTTTAAAAATAAAATAAAATTTCTAATAATCCACTCAACTCAAATTTGGTTTTACCCAAACAAATTGTTATTTATTTTTTAAGCATTATATTTTGTAACTGTTTTGTTAATATTGCTTTTATCGTTGTTATTATTTATTAATCTTCAAATTTGTAAATGGGTTTTTATTTTTTCCCATTCTTTCTATAATTAAATACTATTACTCATGTCAAATTTAAATAAAACATTATCATATTAGTTATAGGTAAAAAGATGTAAACACTCTGTACACCTAAATCTATTTCCAATGATGTATTGTTCTATCAATCAATGTAAAAACTTATGCATAATAAAGAAATTGTAATAAATAAATAATTAATTAATTATTACACTATATTGAGTTGTTGGAAGTATGCGGCGTTGGTGTGAAAATACATATGTATTCCTAGGGATGCTAGGCGACAGGAAGCCTTAATAGGTCATAAAGAAGCCTGCGAAGGTTGTATTGCAGAAGTGCGAACTAATTTCAAGACTAGCTTGTCGTATCTCAAGTAAGATGAAGATGCCGCTTCGAAGATATGAGAGAAGACAGGAAGTCCCTGCGTTGCTGCGGTCACTTTAATTAGACGGGATATCTCAATAGAAGCTGAGAGTCCCGATCGCCTACGCCGATACTATTAAAAGATCTTATACCATTGATCAAAATCAATAGTCTTCTGTGCAACCTGCGTGTATTTTAATTATAAATCAAGCGCCTCGTGTCAGTAATTATCTGCGAAATTGTAATTCCTACAGGCGCGCCTTCATACCTACACATCAAATTAGAATAAGCACAATAGGCTATAATTTGTTTACACCCCAGTCAAGTATCGTAAATAACATATAACTTTTTTTTATTATTATTAAGAGAACACAGTCGTCTGGAATACCAGAGAACCTACATCTCTGATGGAGCTTTCTTTGAAGAGGTTTTTATATACACACAACGTGTTAATTGTGATCTTAACTATTACTAGTTACACAGGTCACCGACAGAGCGGCTCTGCCCGAATAATCGCCTCAGTATTTTTACCTTACAATCCAGGAAATCAGAGTAAACCTGGATCAAGACGATCGATCGGGATTTTATTAATATTATTCCCGATCTCCCAGTCCTAATAACCGATCAAATCAATTTTAAAAATTCTTGACTCGAGTGGGATTCGAACCTATGACCACAGTATTAGAAGCCATTATCTATATCTGGTAAACTTATTCATATTTGGAGATGATGTCGTCCACGCAAACGTATTGTTTGCCAAATGGAGAGCGGTCCAATAAACGACGTATTGAATTTCATATTCACACGAGATGCTATCGATATGCCGGAAAACCACAATTAATATCGTTGTTAAAATGTTATGAAATCATTTAAATAAAAATTGTGCCGTGGACGGGACAAACGGGTTTACAGTCGGTCAACCCGAAAGTTGTATTTGAAACGCATTTACATTTTATTCCGAATGTACTCGACGACTGTGACCCAAATATTTACGTAAACGAATCATTGCGTCGATTCTTTTCTCTCAGTTCGTTCGGTCAGTCTTATTGTCTCGGGGCTTTCGTAATGCGAATAAATCTTTATTTATCGACAAAAAAGGAAAGCCGACAACCGAAAATGTGTCATTACAAAATAGCAAACCGCCACCACGTGCTAAAATGTATGATTGGTAGGAAAATGTCTTACGTAATACGAATGGAAACGAGTCATTCTTCCGGGATATATAATTGTAACAGACCAATTAGAATCGCAGTGTGAAGTGTTTAACACTTGTTAGCCAAAAGTCCACGATCTTAACACCAAATAATTCGGTGGGTTCAAAGGATTGCGCCAGCGGTAAAATGCACTCGGTATATATTCTTTTATGGTTGAATACATAATATTATCTCATTCTACAATATATCGATGGACACGACACCATAAAAACTAATGATATTATTTAAAAAAATATATATCTCACATTTGACTTATTTGAGCCCTGCAAGGATTACTTTTATAATATTGGGCCACAAGGCGGCTCTAAATAATGTATTATTATATTGCATTTGGCTTTTAATTTGTGGTTTGTATTCAATATTGTTGTTTGGTTGCATTTATTGTATGATATATTGAGCATTTTTTGAGGAATAATTTGTGATCCTTTAGTATTTCTATCATAATAAGAGCCAGGTAAGGCAAAGTACCAATTTCTTGATTGTTGACCGTGTTGGCGATTATTTTGTTGGCGTCTTTTTATATTGACCCCTGACACGTCGTCACCAAGGGACAAATTGTGGAGCTGTGATGATAGAGGATAATTGCGTTCTTCAACGCGGAACTACAATATACCGAGTCAGATCCGATCGTATTGTTTAAATTGCTATGATATCAACAGACTGGTTCTTCTGCATTTCGTCGTAGAAGTTCTGCACGACTTGTGCTACTCTCTTATGGACTCGGGCTCTAAAGAAATGCGACTGTTTCGCATAGATGAATACATAAGATGTTGAATTCATTTCGCTTATATAATTGCTTCCTTGTAAAGCAATAGCAACACAGACCAGATGTTGAAAAATATTTAAAAAATACGTGTCTGAAATCAATATTACCTAATGATAAAATACAATTAAAAATACCGTGACGCCTTCCCTATTGACGGGAGTCCCTTTATAAGGAGTTTCTCAGGCCACCACACATCAATGAGTCCTTCAGATTTAGTAGATCTACCAAGTGACTCTAGTGGACACTGTTTTTGCTGGTGCCATGAATCGAACCTGGGAGTCTCACAATATTGATGATAAAGTACAATAAATTTAGATTATTTAGTACAGCGTGTCTACTAACACAATCATCTAAATACTTATATGTCGTTGTTTTTTAAATAAATTTATACATATTTTCAGAATCCAAACAGTGCCACACAAGTCACTATCTTGCGTTTAACATAAAATAGATTTGAAAAATATCCTAAATATAGTAATTTTTTGATTATTCTCAATTAATATGAAGAAAAAGGTTTGTTTTCAAACGATACGTATTTAAAAATTCGCATTTTGAAAATTAAATGCCGTAAAAAGGCGTCAATAAATACATAAATAAAATCCTTAGGTATGTTGTATTACTAAAAAATTAGTATGTAGTATAGCCGCCTAAAGTTTCCTAAAGATATTTTGGAGTGTATTAGAGCAATGAATTATTTATATTTTAACACTGTTTTTGTTATCTTTGATTTCATAATCGCTATAATTCTAATACAAGATTTTTGTATAAAATATTTGCGATCGAATTATGTTTTGTTTAAAAGTTGCGAGGGTAAAGTTTTGAGAGATGTCAACGCGCGAGTCGAAATGAAACCCGAACGCGACGTTTGCCATTGCAAGAATTATTATATATAAAGCAACGTACGGAGATACAAAGTTGCAACAATTACATGTAGCGAAAAGGAGGAACTCTTACAAGTTTGATAAGCGTATAAAAAGAGAGACAAGTATAATAAAACATGTTCAACTTGACTCGAGTCATATTAATGATGCGCATGTGAAGTTAGGGGCGGCGGCGGCTTAATCGTTTGTGCTTTTGGAACATATCAAAAAGGCGATTCGTGCGGAGAACCACGGGAGTTCTGAACCAACATGCAACATATAAAAATAGTGAGACTGATAACATTATTCCCCACACTGCTGAATATTATCCCGTTACACCATCAATAAGAAGATACACACGCGAGATAATCTCTCCTTTCTTATTTACGACACCCGCATCGCTGACACAGCCAACGATTCAATTGTAAATAATGAATATGTATACGTTAATGGTGTAAAGTAATGAAATAATCATGATTGAGATACCGCGACCGCATCGGAATGTGTTAGGCGATGAACGTAGATCTAATTATAACATAATTCTTTAACAAATTTATGCTGTATTGTGTAGAATTCGCAGTCTCATCATTTTTTCGGATGGTAGTTGGTTCGTGGCCCGGGGCTCTGGTGAATTCTTCGCAGTCATTTGCATGTGCTCGCCATAGACATTGCACACGTATATAAACATAAAATATATAAATATAAACTTTATAAATATGGTATATGCACGTGGATGACCATATAGTAATTTCTGAGAAAGACCCCAAATTGGCCTGCAACATCAACGATAAATTATCTATTTTCAGACCGAAAGGTGTTCCCGTATAATTTAAATGTTTCGAAATATTCACAAAACGTAAATCATAATTATTGAAATTATCTTATCTGTATTGCATCTGGTAGATTGAAATTCCATTGTAACCTTATTGTATAGGAGAGTAAATACCTGAAACAAAAATATAAAACAATTAGTTAAAAATTTCTTATACAAAAGGGCACGTATTAAAACGTAGTGTTTAAGGAATTTATTTAATTAGTTTACTTGAAAATATAAATGATCATAGTTGCTCTTATGCAAATAAATAAAGGAGAAAGAAAGATGGTTTACCAAAAACACCAATTCACTAATAAGTACAGCAATTTTTCCCATACAATTCCATACAAACTGCCATTAATCCGATCCAGCCCCTCAGAAAGTCCTAGCAAAAAAATGGTTTTCTAAACGTACCACGTATTTTTGAATTTAAAAAAATTTTTATGCGCATTTTGTAAAATCGGCAATGGATAATTGGGAGGTGGATAATTTGAGGTTAAAATAAATAAACTATTAATAACGCACATAATAAATATTTATTGATTTTTACATATACACAATTCTGGCGCGAAATTCTGGTAGTGACCTTCCATAAAAATTGGGGATCATCTATAAAATTATCGCGCATAAAAATTCGTATCTCAAAATTATTTGTCGTATCTCAAAACATTCGTATGTCGAGGTATCACTATAGTTTTATAATGAAAAATTATCACCAATCAAACTATGCGCATAATGTTGTATAGAAAATGCACTTTTTGTGATAAATTCTTATTCAAAGTTTGGTGTCAGATGTATCCGACAGTATGAATTAACGATGGTGTTGGTTAATTTTCCATAGTGAACATGTAATGTAATGTCCATTGGTTAGTCTGTCTATGTTGGAGAAGCTAAGCAAGTCCCTGTCCACCTGTACTAACAACAAACTGCTAATGGTCCATGAAGTCAATACTCATGTGCGATATGCTCGATAATTAACTGCCTACCACTACAAGAATTAAATATTCAACGAGGTACTGAATAAACCAACTGCCGTTATAACTATAATATAAGCTTAAGTAAAGAACATCAAGGATGCTTAAAGTTAAGTAATTCTTTTATACTTCTGATGAATGCACAGTAGGGCATGATAAATGTCATTTTCCGCCCCACTGGCATTCCATTCATTCAAAAGAACAATAGATCTGGTTAATGGGGTGTGACGGAGTATGTTAGTGTGAGTCCTAGGGTTTGCAAACAAGGAGTGAGAGCGAAAGCGCGTATAATTCTCGAGAACAAAGAAACTGATGCGACTAAGTATATCTGGGATTGATAACTGGCCTCTAATCACAAGAAAAACAACTTATAGCTAAATAATTATAGCTGAGATGGTCTCATCGGAACATTGATGTTATAATAATAAGTAGATATTAAAAGGACTTCTCACTATCGTATATGTGAACATGTGCTCCGTACAATAATGATGTGACGAACAAAGCGATCCCTGGGGCATTTTGCCTGTAATAACCACAATTTTTATGAAATTTTCATGAAATATTGCTAGCGTAACAGCGATTTCTGTGCCCCGGGCTCGGGATGTTACAATTACCATTGCTACTCTGGCTTGTAACTAACCACCGAAAACTCAGTACTTTATGTGGGCGATACGCGAGTGCTTGTATATAATCAAAATATAAATTATTTGAATGAAGAACCCTTCAAATGCTTTATAATACAGTGGAGTTTTTTAAGGAGTGTATTTATTATTCTATCATTTCACAATACTTTGTATGAGTATTAAATGATTAATTAATTTATTTATTAAAAAATGATCGGCGTGATATATCAAAAAAGCTCCAATGGGCTTAGCGTGCTTCGATACAATTTTCAAAAGAGAAGACGTTTATTTTAAACGCATTTGGCCAAAGGCAGAACACTTTATTGGAATAGTGATTATTGAGGGTTATGCGAAAAATTCACCTTGTCGCCAAGAGGCGTTCTGTCATATAATCTCAAAATCGACCAAAATTTAAAACAGCGATAAGCCACTCTTTCAAAATAATTATATGCTGTTCGTATTTTATGTATCAGCTGCACATCCATATATAAAAATTTTACACCGTGAAAAAGACCAATTTTGAATACTGTTATTTTATATATTAAAATATTTTTTAACATTATTGTATGTGAATTAAATCAACAATAAACAACCTCTTGAAAGAATGTTGATTGTATGCATAATAATTATAAAATAGTGCTTTTTAAATATAATTAGATTATTTTGTCTCGGTTTTTCAAAATCTGCTCTGGATCTTATAAAACAATATACAGGATGGACTTTAACTAACTGGGAATGTTTTAGGGGGGGAAAAAATATTAATAGTGCCTTTGGAATTGAGTTTGGGTCACCATCTTGGAATCAGCTATTTCTGTGAAGTACTTAGTACTGACTGTCACGTGTGTATTGTGTCTCTTAGATACCTAATTTTTTTTTTATTTTACTTATTAGCAATACCCTAAAATGCCGTAAATAGTCTCAGTTACTTCATGTTCACCCTGTTTAATATTATATAATAAATACCAATTAATGATATTAAAAAACTAATTATATAAATTCATCAACCTGTGGTGTATGAAACCGATATTTTTTTAAATATATTATTTGAACGCCAGCCTAAAAATCAGGTACTAGAGAAATAATAAATAGTAAGTAAAGATGTAAAAAAAAAATCATAATAATTATAAAAAAATTAATGTATTTTCACATTAAAAGCTTTGGCCTCTCCTCGCCCGAATGTAGAAAAATTACACTCAAAACTTATATTATTTTTTTTAATCTATGATTAATTTAATAAAATAATAATGTAATACAGGTAAAGGTAATAGATATGCAGTAATATACAAAATGATGAAGCGATGTATTGTAGTGGATAGATTGCAGTCATTATGAACGACACTGTCGCCATACTCTCACCATCATTACGGTCATCACCATATCCGACTAAATAATATGTACTTCAACCTTCCAGAATATATTTAAATAAATAAAAATAAAAAGTCAGATCGTAATTGCACAATTTACACAAAATATATTATGCAGGATTTTAATTTAATCAGCTTAAACGAACTGTTTTTATGGCCATTATTACAATACTATTATTATGCCGATCACTTTGGTTAAAAATTACATATATATTATATATTAAAATTTACAATGCATTAACTAAAAAAACATACATTTTTACTAAGTTAATTAATAAATATCATGACTATTAATGATCTGTTAAAACCTGAGATTAAATTCGCCCACTCCATATTAGTGTATAATTTATTAATTTACTATCTATCAACTCTTAGTATTTCAAATTAAATTTTTTAATGATAATTGTCATAAAGGTACTATAGATTTCTATATTTTTTATTTATATTATACATAATGAAATGTTCTTATGTATATTTAAAAAAATATTAAATTGATTGGCATTTAAAAAATGGATCGTTCGCATAAAATCAATCAAATATTACAAAATTGAAATAAATCAATTTCTTGTGGGTACATTAACACTTAATTTTATATATATCGGGTTAATAAGCTATTATAATTTTTAATACTAAAAATTAAAATGTCAATATTTGAAGTAGTACAAAGAGGAGAACAAAACCTCCACACATTCAGAAAATGGTATCCCATTTAATTTAAGATAGTTTAATAATTATTTATTTATACGTTGAAATTGTTTAATGATAAAATGTGTATGTATAGCTATTATATACATAATAGATAAACAATATTTAATTTGATTTATTAAGCGGAACACGGAGAGACTTGTTCATTGGAATTGATATTATCACGACTTAAATATATATATTTTTAATAAAAAAATTATAGGTTTGACATCCGCAGAAATCAATTGTATTGATACATCCCACGAGAATCGAACAAATTTGTTATTGTTTTCCGACAAACAATGGGCAATCATTATTTGAAATTGTGTGCATATAAATCATGTTTTTGCTATATGGGAATATAAATAAAAATAAACACACCCAGGTATTTAAATTAAACCATTCAGTACGAATTTTATAAAAAATATTTATGTATAAGGTATATTTATTCCAGTTTATATAATAATTTAGGAAAGAAATAGGAATGGTGCATCACAAAAAATCTGAGACCCAGGTAAAAACACTTTCGTCTATATATGAAATATTTGAAACCCATTCGAATATTTCTATAATATCAAATAAAAATAAATTAAACTACTCATAACGATACACATATGAGTTATTTTCATTCGGGAATACAAAATTGAGGTTTTGCGGTTTATTTGAAGGTCCACTAAATACATAATTAAGGGTCACGAAGCAATCTTGTAACCAAATAGTTCAATGCCCTCGATAGTAAAAACATATAATCATTGGGCTTACACAAACTCGATTTTAGATTATACTGATCAATAGTCAGGCTATTGAATCGATTTAGTATAATTCATTCTTTGTGTGAAGCAGACGAATACGAATCTGCATTGAGATTCTAACAAAGAAGAGAGCTTCGGTTTTGAAGAAGAGAAAGGGTCGTGTATGTTAAGCTTTGCGGAAATATTTTTTACATGTCTGAAAAGGCCATTTAGAGAGACGAGGCCTCACTAAATAAATAATTAAGTGCCTGACTACAATAGAGAATGTGGCGTGAAAAGAATAATATCATAATAGAAATATGCCAGACATACAAAGAGATCAAATAAGAGAACTAAATTCACACGCAAATGAATGTTTATGACGCATTAGTGTCGAAACGCGATGGAAAATGATGCTATTTAACTTGTAGAAAATAGAGTTTTAATTCGAATATTAGTATGAATTTATATGGTGAGTATGACTTTTATGGTGTAGTCATTCAATGAGAACAGTGGATGAAACTCATTGTTTTGTATATATGAGAGAGTTATTATGATTTATTATTACGTCTTCATATATTAAAAAATAGCTCGAAATTCATGATAAAAAAACAAATAACGAACACAATGTTCAAGAATAACTATGAAAAAAACCTTCATGAGAAATATTCCGTAAAACGACAAATACGGAAAAGGGAACGGTTAAATAATCCTTGCATAAAGTATGTCCTCGAAAAAATAGTTGAAAAAATGAACTGCAGATATGAAGCATAAAATCATTGAAAAATGAGATGGCGGAAATAATGATGAAAATTAAGATTCTTAAATATTATATTAAACTTTTATTTAATAATAATAAAAATAATTAAAGAAAGAATGGGAAAAAAATAAAAATCCCATTTAAAATTATGAAGATTAATACATAATAAAAACAATAAACGCAATATTAAAAAATATAATGCTTAAAAACTAAATAACAGTTTGTTTTGTTAAACCCAAATTTGAGTCGAGTATATTTAAACTTCAATAACTGCAATATACAACATGTCTTTTATTGATACTCAAATAATTTAATGTAAGGAATGGTACATTAAATGTTATTAATATTTTAAAAAGTATGAGAATCTTGTGTATTTACTTATTAGGTGATTGACCACCTGATTTGAATTTGTAAAAACAAAGTACGGTACAGCGAATTTTAAACAAAATGCACTACGCATATTGCAAAGTCAACAATACCTTGTTGACGAAAAACAATACCTTGTTGAAATTGAACTTGACATTGAACTAATGCGATGACATCATAAGTGTTTTTTATTATTCTCTAATGACAACATACATTCACTCATTAATAAAACCGAAGATTCTCAAGCTGTCATTATAGATTTTTTTTATACGAAAAAATGCTTAGGCCAGTTTTATTATATTTTTATTAATATATATATATATATATATATATATATATATATATATATATATATATATATATATATATATATAGCATATATATATATATATATATATATATATATATATATATATATATATATATATATATATATATTTATATATATATATATAGCAGTATATATATATATATATATATAGTTATATATATATATATTTATTTATATATATATATATATAGTTATATATATATATATATTCATTAATCATAAAATGAAAGCATGAACCATCATCACCTTGCCATTACAGGAAAAACCTAATGCGGTTCGGCAATGATGGACATTTGTCAGTATTATATAAAAAGGTGAGAGAAATGAAGAGACAGAAATATATAAGAAATATAACAACATGTATAACACATCATGATTGCTTAAAGTTAAGGAATTCTTTCATACTTCTACTATATGTTTTTTTATGATCGCACTGGCATGACGAAAAAGATTTTAGTTTCAAATGAAAACATGTTTTTTGTATATGGTTTTCAAATGAACGTCTGCAAAGTAGTACGATAAGGACAAAGGATGCAATGGTTATAAGCACTGAGTATGAGTTAGTATGAAGGAATTCGCCAGTGGTGGTCAAAGAGTCAGGAGTCATAGTGAGTAATATTACAGTAATGGTAAATGTAGTATGGAAGTGGGGTCCGGTGTCAACGGAGTGGTCATAAAATTCAAAGGACTCGTGTCTTGCCGCTAAAGGAAGTGAATCCTGGACCGAGATCACGATTTGACCGCTGGCTGAAATTAGACAAGGCTAAACGATCCTCCTTCACTGTGCTTTATACTATACTTTTAATTATGTTATTGTTACTCGTATTACCTACACAGTCTACTGCAACTGTTACAGGGGTGTGCCATTAATAATACCTACATCACTATATTCTACAATCTATAACGTATTCCTAAAAAATGTAAAAAATCAATCGCTTATATACTAGAAATTTAATTAAAAAACAAGAATACTTACTAGCAAATACGTATTCTATACAACATGGACGTGAAAACGAGTTACGATTTCATATAATACCAATATTTATTATAATAATATGACAATTTTAATGTATTTATCAATAATTTACATGCGTGATTGGATATTGAATATCGGGAATACCTTATACTAATAAAACACTTTCCTAGACCCTGCGATTTTACTCTGAAGATTTTAATGAACAGGGTGAACTTGAATTAACTGAGAATATTTTAAGGGTTGGTAGGGTAGCACAAATATAAGCGAAAAACCTATTATTTATGGATGATAATCAAAAATATTAATAACAAACCCAATACATACGTGACAGTCACTACTGAGTACTTCACAGAAACAGATGATTCCAAAAAGGGGGCCCAAACTCGATTACAAAAACTGTACTCATATTTTTATATTTAAAGAATACTATTGATAATATTTTAAATTTAGTGTATTTTTGCTGAATTCATATATTACAGATATAATGTATAGTAATTTCAACAATATTTTTGTATACTTAGGACCGCATTCAATATAATAGTGTAACAAAAGTGTGTTATTGAGTCGTGTTTGTACGAATAGACTAGAGTTTGGTGTACACGCATACGGACCGTACGCACACACTCTCAATATACCATTATATTGAATACGGCTTTAGACTCGTAAAAATAAAATATTGTAGAAATCACTACATATAAATAATCTTTAATGCCGAATTCCATCCAGAAGTCAACAAGACGAACGATTTAGTTTTGATCGAGTTCTTAGAGCAAATTTAACGCTTTCAAAGCTCATCATTTTATGAATATTAACATTTTGTTATAAATTTTATCAGTTACTCAAAATATCAATATAATTTATAGGAATATTGGAAACAATGCATTAGAGAAACGAATAAAATTGAATATGCGTATTTTGAGTCGTTTTTTAGTAAAAAAAAAATTATTGGTATAAAAAAATTTTTAAATCATAGTATGAATTTTAATCACTCTTGAATAATTAACAAATGGAACGTAAAGAATAATAAAAATATTTTTTTGTAAATAAATTGTTGATTTGTTTAAAAAAATACATGTGAACACTAATTGCCAGATTCAGACTATACTTTTTTTTGGTAAGGACACAAAGCCTATTTTTTATGCATTCTTTATTCATTGTTGAGCATCCGGTTAGTTAGTTAGTTAGTTGCATAGTTAAAAAGCCGTCTTGTTAAATATATGAGTATGCAAATCAGGGTTAAAGTGTTCCCATGTAAATTATGCGGTTAGAGACCGCAATGACTACTATGATAATAAAATGGCGGCGTGCAGCACTTTAACCATATGATATTTCAACCTAAACTTGACACCGAAATCCTTATAATTAAATAATAATATGTCTAGATATGGTTTAAGACGAATACCAAAATAATAATATTAAAGCTTCAAAATAAAAACAAATATGTATCCCTAGTAAATTTATGTTTTATTATATGTATTGAGCTTTTGTCTATTCGTACATACACCATCTCGCACGACTCACTAAACACACTCTATTTTATTGAATACGGCTCTTGGATTGAGACGATCGATCAGGATTATTATTAATAAAACTCCCGATTTTTTTTAAATTCGAGTTGGATTTGAACCTACGACCGTACTATTTGTAACCACATGCCTTATTCTGAGCTTTTGCCCTGATTAAATTTCATATTGTATTAAAATCAGTATGTACAGTCCCTTGCCATATCAATCAGGACAAAAAACACATTTTTTAAGGGATATTTCAAGGTCAACTCAAAACAACTATTTTTTTCTAGACATGCTCACTATGCATTTTTAAAGTTTTTTTAAAATTGGATATCAGTTTGCAAATATTTATTAGTTATTTTATTAAATGACCCCTATTTGTAATTAATTTTCTGGCAAATTTCCAAACCGAGGAAAAACTTTTTCTGGAGCACCTTGCTGCACATGTTTTCCACATAATACGTACTTGGACGAACTAATCTTGATTTTTTGACATAAATAACACTTCTAAAATCTTGCTAGTTCTCAAATTTATCAATTGTGATACAAGTTAAGTATATAATAAATAATTTCCCGTATATTAATCGGCGTAACTGATTTATTTGATGGCAAACATAGAATACGCGCAAAACTGGAAAGAATTTACCTTAAGCATTCGTGATGTTCATTACTTGATATTTTTATGATATATATATATATATATATATATATATATATATATATATCCACTTATTTCTATTGGAGGCCGTGCTCCTCTATATATCCTCTATATATCTATTAGTAATGATTTCTTAAGAAAAAGCAGCTACATTGAAAAATAATTCATTTTTTATTTTGAAATACTGGCACGGATCCAATACGCGTTAATATAACTGGTAAAATATCATAAGTTGATTAGTATTGATATATATAGACATAATTAAAATACAGAAATATGATTGTGTTCATTGGTAATTAATATGAGAGTTGACTTATTTAATAGTTTCTAGCGAAGTCATATATTTTTAACATAAATAAATAAATAAAATATATGTACGTATGAATGTGGAATTGCGGATGTTTAATGTTCACATTTTGTATTATCCCCCTGCGTAATAAAAGGGTTTGGGGAGTTTGAAATCGTTTATTTTATATGGAATAGTCAAGACATGAAAGAGCTTAAAGCCCTTAGGTTCCAATTAAAGTATAGCGGCACCTCATAAGTCATGTTCTTAAGTCTGCTAAAACTCGTGATCGCACGCTTTATGGCAATCGTAAAGTGGAGATTTCAAATAAACTCATGGATAGAGCCATCGCCATTTAGTCGCCTTCTATCTCACTTAATTTCACAGAATTATTATGCATACTCTATGCGACGGATAAACACTTCCATTACGCTCGATTACATAATACACATGTGATTTTACAATTTATACGGGATTCGTATCTCTTCTCATATTCACACGATCGAACCGTGCTCAAAAGATGTTACCTAGATTTATTATCTTCTAATAGACGCCATGATAAATAAATATATGCAAAATCAATGTATAGATAGACAATTAGAAAAATATTATATACCTCACAAAAGTACATACTATTATTACAATTTCTTTATTATCCATAAGTTTTTACATTGATTGATAGAACAATACATCTTTGGAAATAGACTTAGGTGTAAAGAGTGTTTACATCTTTTTACCTATAACTAACATGAGAAGGTTTTATTTAAATTTGACATGAGTAATAGTATTTAATTATAGAAAGAATGAGAAAAAAATAAAAACCCATTTACAAATTTGAAGATTAATAAATAATAACAATGATAAAATCAATATTAACAAAACAGTTACAAAATAACAATTTTTTTGGGTAAAACCAAATTTGAGTTGTGTGGATTATTAGAATTTTATTTTGTTTTTAAAAATAATATCAGTTTTGGTAAAATGAACTTATGTTTCCTCGAGACATATTTGGTTTTATTTACATGTCTTATGATTGGGTTAGTCGGGAAGTTAGTCATTTTAGTGTAATGTTTTTTACTCAAATCTGCGATATTTGCTTTGAGAATTTTTAACTTAATGTCCTCGTGGACTTCTTTAAGAAATGTGCCAGGTTCAAGACCT
>JAGTTH010004574.1:0-100593 GCA_022606485.1 Agraylea sexmaculata
GTGGTGGAGGGGCGGCGTTGCTGATATTGATGGCGGCAGCGGCTGTTCGCCGAATTCAGTGGCTGCCCTGCTCTTTTCCCGTGAATTTGCACGGGGGGTTGCATCGGAAAGCCTGTTTTCCGAACTTTTCGTGGTAATAACACATCCCAGAGGCGCGTGGCCTTGATTTGGATCGGGATTTGTCTCTGCGGCGGTAATCAGAGCGTCCATTCGGACGGCGATGGTTCCACTGCTGCTGCCGTTGCTGATCTCGCAACTCTAAAGCCTCCAGTCGGTTCGTCATGTTTCTTAAAAGTTGCGTCAATTCAGAAATTTGCGGGTGTGTGATGTTGTGCACCCGACTGGATTCAGCTGCGACATCAGCGACCTCTGCCGCCACCTCGAGGGAATTAGCTATTTGAGTGGCGAGCATGGTCTGTAATTGGGTTGGTAGACGTGACTGCCACATTGTCCGAAGGAAATCTTCGGGGCAGTCTGGTCCAGCGAGCTCCCTCAGGTGTCGCAGAAACTGCGACGGCTTCCGGTCCCCAATTTCTTCCCTGTCGAAGAGCTGCCGTAGGTTCTGTTCTCTTGTTTTGCCGCACCGACTGATCACGGCGTTCTTGATCACCGTGTACTCGTCGTGGGAGGGCGGCCGGGTTAATATATCCCCTATTTCGCGTAGGAACTCGGGAGGTAATGCTCGGACTATGTGGTGGGCCTTTGTTGCTTCGGAGGTGACCCCCGCGGCCTCGAAATTGCGTTCAGCCGTACCGAACCAAATGTTGGGGCACATTGCCATAAAAGCGGGAAGACTAACTGTCACCCGGTTGATGTCTCCGCAATGAAGACTATCTGACTCCATAATTGATCTGCCGACTAACCACTGTCTATGCCTGCGAGACCGAAGAAAACACGGACAGTTCCAGCTAGTGAAAACTAGAGGAAGGGCCCTGCAGTTGCAGCTACGCCTAGTATGATTCCTAGACGGTGGGCTGAACCGCGAAGTCTTTTCGGGTAGCGAGCTTTGACGGATGTTTAGAAGGCGAAAGATCAGAAAGGTACTCACGTCCAGTCACCAGTGTGGGATGTCGGTATTCAGGCCAATGGTCAATCAAAGAAGAGGTTGTGTTGAGAAATGCAAGTTTATTGATGCTAATCGGGGATGTGCAGTAGTCGTAGTGAATTGGAGATGTAGCTTCGCGGTTGCGATGGAGAGACTAGTCGTCTCGTCGAGATCCTGGTCGGTTCTGACTTGTGGGCGGAATATGCCCAATATTTATACCCGTGCCATGACGGGGGAAGATCACCGTCTCTGATTGGCCCGCGGAGTGGCCTATGGCAGAGACGGATCATTAGTATTCAACTATGAATACGTGGTCAATCTAACCGCTTCGTGACTAAATTCGTATTTACTCTAAGGGCTAAACGCCACAGCTTTAATAAGTAATACAAAAATCAAACAGTTTCCATAGATATAAACATAAGATATCTCATGAGTGGCTAAATGCGTGGTTAGTTCAAGTGGATCAAGAAGCCAAAAACATGAGTTGCCTGGCAATCATTATACTGTAAACATCTCTCTTCATATCTTCAGTTATATTTCACAGTAAAATTGTTAAATGCATTGTTACTACATGTCATATGGACTCAAACATACACTCAAATACATCTAGGCTCAGTTTTTACCATTGAGTATTTCTTTACGATGTTTAAAATATTTTTATGTTTTAATCGCCAAAGTATTGTCACAGCCACTCTTAGTGGTCACCATAAATGTGTTGAGTGAGGGAGACACACTTATGCCTTTATCGAATAGGAGAGAGGAATGCAACATTACACAATCGCACGAATTATTTATATGCAATGCGATATCTAATGTCTATCTATGGGTATACCCAACGCCAATTTATTATCAAAATTTCAGCCAATTTAATTTGAAAGCAATTGCTTATAATCAATACAGTTAAAAATAATGCGTATTTATGTTAAGAAATAGGTACTCGCTTAAATGTTTGGATATGGGTATTTTTTTGTAAAATGAATTTTGATAGGACGGTGTATTATATATTCTGATTAGTGGTTTGTTTCTCTCCAGTAAGTAATCATAACGTTCATCATTGAGTTTAGAGAGGAAATTTAATTTTTCGAATAGATACTTACATTACGTTCTTCCTGTTCTTAGGTCAAAGAGATTAGTGATACTGGAGAGGGCACATACCTCGCCTTTGAATACGCTAACAAAAATACTTTGTTATTACTTTCTTCTTCACATCGAGAGAAAAATGCTCATAAAATATGCAAGCCGATCCTTTTTTGGCAACTAGGTTAGATTAAAGAAATATTGTTTGGGAAAGGAAAAACGGAACTCTTTGACAGAAACAACCTCCACCGACCGTCCCAATACTTTTGATGTTTACCTATATTTATAGTATAAAGTTGATACAATGGTAAAATCATTATTCAAAAGGATCTGGAATGTTTTATGGACGCTGCACAAAAGCTCAATAACATCGTGAAGACGGAAATGGATGTTTTTATGGTATACCATAAACTTTGTTTTCTTAAGTGCCAATTCCCTACGATGCGTTTCAGAATTTGTCAAATTATTAGATTGTTTCACATTAACATTAAGAAATATTTCGAAATTAGTGTGAGGTTAATGGTAACCAATAGGCGTAGTTGAATTTAAAAAAAAGTCAAAAGGGGAACCACTACACTGAGATATTTACATGTACATGTAGGTGAGTGTAAGTGTTTCTCTGAAAAAAATATTAGATATTTTGATGAAGTGGTCGCGCATTCTGATGGCATTTTGTTGTGTTTTATTTGGTAGGTATTAAACTTTACATTGTCCTCATTTTGGTGTAGCTGTTTTTTTGATTCGTCTCGGTGACTATTTTATGGCTGCTCTTAAAGTGCATGTAAAAGCTGACACGTTGGTATTTCATGATTAATTAATCCACCTCTGGAACTATGCATAAATCTTTCATTTGCACACAACATAGTGAAAATAATTTATCGTTTAACGTGATCAATTATGCTTTGCACTTTTACTACTTCAATTTTAAATGATGCCGCTTGTTTGAATTATTATGAAGCGTGAGAGCTTTAAACTTGATTTCATATTTTCATATTCACTCTGTCAAATCCTAAATCATAAGGTCTTTGGTTTTTATTTCAATGGTTTTGATCCGTGATATATGTCACTTAAATATTAAATCTTATCAAAATAGTATAAAATTCTAGTTCACAACTCCAAATAGAACGACTAAAAAATAAATAGGTACGTATTAAATTTAACACCCTTTTCAGGGGACACACGTGCTGCGCCCTTAAGTGGCGTTTAAACTTTTTGTTTGCACAGACAATTAATCATTTTTTTGACATTTCTTTTTCTTAGACTTGGGAATTGTTTTTAAAACGCTCCTTTATACTTACCCGATGACAAATTTACGTCACTATCTTCAACACGGCCCGATATTCACTTAAATGGATTCAATTAACAACGCTCAGTTATTTAAAAATAGACTAGTTACTGTTTCGAAATGCTTTATGCTTGTACTTTTAATATTGAAGAACAAATGTTTCAAATAATTTTTGTATAAAAATATTTTTAGTATAAGGTGATAAATAAAATAAATTAACTATGTTGAAATTTTTATTGCAAAACAATAGCAACATGCTTTATTAATAGTTTTCAATTGCTTTTAGCTCAATTGCAATTTTGTATGCTTACACAATCGTGAATATACTTGATTCATTATCATAACTACATTTTTCATTTTAGAGGCGACACAATTCATGATTATTGGAAAATAGCATTTATCAATACCCAATGAAAAGCAAACAAAAATATTGTAAATATATCATTTTGTTTTTTTTTAAGATATCTACTATATTCACAACCAGCAGCAACAATTCGAAAAAATGGTGGACAGTTTTTCACAGCAAACATTTCTTACACGAATATAATATCACAGAAAATTGGAAACTATACATTCAATTTATTAATTATTTGATATGATTAAAATTAACTCTTGTACTACATATGTAATTGTATAATTTTAAGGAAGTACACATAACGCGGATTTTGTAAAATGAATGCAAACATTTGTATAATTTAAGGAAGTACACATAACGTGGATTTTGTAAAATGAATGCAAACATTTAAAATAATTCAATTATAATATTTATTGTCGCCCCCATAAACCATATATTTTTACAATCAGAATGATGAAATGTTTAAAAATAACATACATTCATAGATTTCCAGAACCATCCACTATTGAGATACAGATCAAAGCATATTAAAATGAATAATTAAGTGAAGTAACTGGCATAGACATTTTTAGTTAATAAAGCAATATACATACGGATATATGTAGTGAAGAATCAATTTTAATTAAAAAATGTAGTTAAAATTATTTTTTATTTTATAGACATAATAATATTAGATAATTAATGGACGAAATTGTAATTAATTGAACACATAAAACTTATACAAGAAGTAAATATTTGATTTTTCTGCATTATATTTAATTATTTTAAGTATTCTAGTTGACTTTAGACCTATTAAAATATATCCAAGATATTTAGTATTTGGATGTATATTTATATGTAATATAATTGTCATGAAAACATAAGCTGTGCATTTCAATTAATATTAAACATTCATATGTACCTGACAATATAAAATAGCATTGACATTTTTGTTGACTTTAGCAGAATGGTAAATATAATATATATTTAAGTTAACTCAAATTTAACTACATACAAATAACTCATTTTCAATACTATAATATTAAAGGCTTACCTGGTGCAGGCTATTCTCTCTTTTCTTATTATATCTTTGCATTTATTGGAATGGTTTCATCAAGCAGTGAGCTACCTAACTCGAGAGTTATTAGTGTATTTCTGTGTATTAATTGCGTAGTTTGCACTAGTAATAGCACAAAAATAAAGCACTTGCTGACTTTTGACTAGAGAAACCAACCCACATATGGGTATGTATTTTGTTTTATTATATATTAAAAAATATATTAAATATATTTTTTTTGGTAATTGAAGTTTGGAAGAGGTAGCAACAATTTACTTGATGGGAATGGTGAAAATATAAATTTTTTTGAGCGAGTCTTGAATATGATTAAATTAAATTTTAAATGCAACATCAAAAGTTTGGGCGAAACACGCAAGGTTCCAATCCTGGAACACTTTTTAGGGCTCATGTTTTGCTTTTGATTGAAAAATTCTAATTTAAAATGTGATAAAGTATGTAAAGTTATCAATATGCCATTTAAAACATTTTAGTTTTCCACATATAGACACATACATACTTATTTACAAGATACGTGTGTAATTGTATGAAATAAAATAATTTTTTTCTTTGAATTAGCTGACGGTTATACCAATTTTACTTATGATAATTTCTCTACCTAAAAAGTCATAGCAGGATGTCATATGGAAGCCCATATTAGTTAAAATGACCACATATTCTGCGATGGCGAAGAACGTATAAACTGAAAACACATGTTTTTTTAATTATTTGTCAAGAGTTATTATAAAAAATATATATATATTATTACCAAATGGTTCACAATAAGAATTGTGCCTCATGAAAAAGTATCCGGCAGCGGCAAAGCTCAAAACATTTACAATAAACATTCGCCATTTCACTTTCAGTGATATTTGTTCCAATTCTGTGGGAAATAGTCTTCGATATCGGTACAAAAGTATGCAGGATAGTAACATGTAGATTTCTGATGTTGCCACGAATGTCATGAAACATGTTTTGTGGACGGCTGAAATAAAACAGTTGGCTTGGTAAGTAACAATTTATCGAGTTTGCATATACAGGCAAAAATGTTCAACATGCAACACATATGACTATAATGTGAATTGTTTATGACAGTTTGAAGCTACAAATTTTCTAAGAGGAATTTGGAATAATTTTTTTTTGGTGATTTTAATTATTTGTATTGTACTAATATGAAAATATATATAAAATGTTTGACAACAGAAATAAATAAAATAAAATTGATAAAACTTACGATAGTTTTCGGATGATGACCAGAAGGACAAGCCGATCAGTGATAATATTTCTACTACGTTCAGAACGCAAACGAATGAAACCAAAAGGTTTAAGTCACGACGAATAACAGATATATAGTATTTATAGTAAAGTAGCGCTATGAATAATCGCGGTGGTGAATGCAACGAAATTGCTATCCTCCATATTGAAGACTGTGGTTCAAAAGAACCGATAGCGGCAGACACTGAAGGTAGTAGGTTCCAAACGTTGCAGTGAGTCATATTAGCCGCTTCAAAATCTTTAATTAAAGATAAGATGACACAAGTACTAAAACCGATCAGCGGTAATATCAAAGACAATCTAGCTATCTTTTTAAACGGTATAACGGCAAGAATATGTCCCATTCCATGTTTGTTATTAGGATTTGTATCGTCAGAGTTAAGTGGTAAATACATGACGGCAACCTATGATTTTACATATCTCACAACTGTCACGTTGACAACCGATTGCAATGTTGCCATGGTTTTCCACTGCAATATGTAAGTGTTTATAGCACAGAGATGTATGTATATGATGATTTTAGGAAATTTGAAATTCCATTTTAAGACGAAAAAACAGATACAAAACAACGAATGGTAGATCGCTGTGGCATTCATAGTTATCGCTAGAGATGAAGCGTTATGGCAATGTTATGGCGCAGAAGCTAGAAGAATGCGGTGAGCGGTGACAGTCGGTGACAGTGTGATGTTGCGCAAGGCCGTCACTAAGAAGAACAGTCTAGGCTTGATCGGGCGCGCGGCCTCTCTGGTGATACTAGCGGAGCTCGCAGGCTTGGCCGGCACTGCCTTCTTCTACAGGAAGCTCAACCACGACCGCGGTATTGGATACTGTTACACTATTACTACCTTCACCAGCTCCACACCAGCCACACCTTGTCGTTCTGTCTGACACTGTATCATTTTATTTTTAATTAATACAATTTGTTTTCCGGTATTGCGAATCGAATCTTAATTTTTCATCCTAATATTGGTGCGTAGTTTAATGATGAACATCACATATTATATACCAGTCAAGTTATATATAGTGTGTGAATAAAATATTTATGTAATTCAATGATCATTTATATAATTTTGATGTAGATTTTTTTTATTAATCAAAGATGATTCATTTGAATCAATATTTTGTTTTAATTTTTCCATTGAAATTACCTATTTCAATTTCCATCACCACAGGCCAAGTCTTCACTTGGTTGAAGGTGGTGATCGCTTTAAACACCAAAAGGGTGAAGGCAATATGAGATGAGTTAGTCGCTTGTAAGTTACATAGTCTGAAGAATATACAAAAAGCACGTGAAGTATGTAATAAGAAGGATGAGTGAAGGATTCGTAACTTCTAATATATTTCACATAAGACGGTAGCAAATCTGCAAAAATCATTTTTTTTATATTCATATAAATGAAAAGTTAATACATATGTATATACCTTGTTAAAGTTTAGGTACACAAATTATTTTATATAATATGCCACGAATATACACCAATTTCAAACAAGTTTTTTTGTAATAATTGATTTATTATTATTTTCAGATCTCAGACTGTACTTTTTTCACAATCATTACTGGTTCTTGGATACATTTTATACAGTTGGTGAAAGGTTCAGAACGAACTACAAAGCTAGAGAAATAGATTACGAAATTTGGAAAAACGAAGAAAAAATATAATAAATTTATGGATAAATTATTGAAAATCACAATATCTGCGGTAGTCTATGTTGGTTGTGGATTTATTTTACTACAGATAATCCCGCCAAACCCAGAAGATATTAGAAAAGTATAATATATTGAATTTTATCTGTCTGAACACTCACTAATTACTTAAATAAATTTCATCTGTTTGCAGGAAATTCAAAATAATGATCCTTTTGTTCAATCCAGACATCAAGCAAACCGAGAACAATTACAAAAACTTTTAGAACGGAGTATTAAGTAATTGTTCAATTGTTCTTCGTTCCGAGAATCTAAAATGGACGAAAAAGCATTTGTAGTTGATAGATTATACAAAAGAGATGCTGAAAGATTAGAAATGATAGAGAAAAAACACAAAATAAAAGATGATATAAATGCTAGTAATGAACAGATTGATTACTTTTGGTCAGCTTTCAAAGGAATGTCAGATAACATAGAGTATGCTCTTCAAACAATTGATACCACACCGCAAGCAGATTTAGTCAATCATTTTGAAACAATTAGAAAAGATTTGAAAAGTCTTCAAAAATACGCCTCCGAATCGAGCATTTTTTTAAAAGATTTCAATATAAGAAAATCTACAGCTATCATTCAGAATTTGCAAACAAAATGCACAGAGCTTGAAAACAATTATTTTCCCAAGAAAAAGTTTGGTTTTAGTAGCAAAAAGTCAACAAAGAAGGCTGAAATAAAACCAGTTGACTCTGTCGATAGCGGAATTGACCCCGTCAAAAAGAAACTGTGGAACATTATCACATGTGGGTTTCAAAATGTTGCAAATGAAAAATTATTTTTATCTGAAGAAACTGTGCTCAAGAAAGATGTAAGCCTTAGTAATTTAACAAATTGCATTGTAACCATTAAAGGCAGTCCCGCAACATTGCATTTAGATAACCTGACCAAATGTATTATTCTGTGTGGTCCTGTGAGTACATCTGTGTTTTTAGATAAGTGCATTGATTGTCAAATGGCATTTGCTTGTCAGCAGCTAAGATGTCATTCCTCTATTAACTGTGACATTTATTTGCATGTCACAAGCAAAGGAATAATTGAAGATTGTAAAGATATTCGTGTGGCGCCGTATAATTTCAAATATGATTGTATCGATAAAGATTTTTCAATTTCTGCTCTCGATTTTAATACCAACAATTGGAATCAACTCGATGACTTCAACTGGCTATCCACTGAAGTGGTTTCTCCCAATTGGTGTGTTTTAGATGAAAATCTTAGAATATCATCATGGAATGTTTAATAACATTGTATATTATGAAAATGAGCAACATAATCTATATTTTTTAATATATTTATGTTATCAATTATTCTTGTTACTAATTCACTAAATTTGCTAACACAAGCAAGGCAAGAAATTTTTATCAATGACAATTTTTTTTTCTAGCTTTATGCTTCAATAAACATCACATGAAATATTGCATAGTTTATACTTATTTGTACTAAATAATACAATAAATATTTAATTCAATAATAAAATAATTAGTTTTACTGTAGTAATTAAAAAAGTATTTATTTATTTAAATTGTTGAAAATATCTTTTGATGAGACTTGGTGGAACTTATTCAGTAAAATTGCCAAATATTCAGTTTTTTATAATAATAATTATGCGTTAATTTATTAGTAAGCTGATTAATACAATCGGGATTAGGTTAGCAAGTTCCAGAAGAACTGCATGTTAATTTTTTTATTCAGATTAATAAACTAACAAACTCATGTCTATAGTAAATCAATATCCAATACAATCTGTGTATTGGAATATTTTCCTCCATAGGAACGATATTTAAAATTACTAGAGTATCGAGTAGTTAAAATCTCAAATACATATCTATCATTTTTTAAATAAAAGTTACTGTTAAAATATAAATATTGCAATTATATGTGCAAATATGTAATAATAGTGCAGAGTAAGTATATAGGAATAGGTGATATCATAGTGGAGATAGTGAAGATCATAGTGGAAATTATAGAAATATAGTAATATTATGTTCGAAATGTTTATAATGTAGCTAATACCTCACATTATTTTTATGAATAGGCTGTAGTACTATTAGAGCAAGTGATGATAATGAAGCACTCTTCAGTTGGAACATGGAATAAGGAAAAAGAAAAAAAAAAATAATAATAATAAAATAAGAAAAACAGAGAATAAATCAATGGTACATGTAGATAAAAAAATCTGAAAGTCGTGAGCGAATCTAGTCAATACTAAAAGCGTTTTTAAAGTACGCAAATATTTAACTGCAAAAATCAATCAATATATAATTTTCTTCTTCAAATGAATACTTTTATTAAATTTTAAATGAAATACGGCAGTATCAAAAAAGTTTTTGAATAATCTGAGTAAAGCAGGTCTGCCAATTAATACTTCCAATCGACCAGATCGTCAATGTCGATAATTGGGCAACTCTTTACGTAAAACAATGTTCAGGAGAGCGGGATAAAGGTTCATTCTAGCGGCTAATTTGTTTTTTTTTAATTAGCCATTCGACAAGTTTACGAATTAAACTGATTCGTTGGAAGGAGTGAGGTTAGTATCTAAAGGATAGATTAGTAGGTACGACTGTGGAGTCTGTTTTTGTGCCAATTCATCTTTTAACATCTCAGATAAGTGAACTGAAGCATTCATTTATTCTCTTCATGTCTATTTCACTATGTAAGTATTGTAATAATAATTATAAAACTTGCATGCATATATTAGGTATACAATATGTATCGAAAAGTTTATCAGTAGACGAGTTGTTATTTTGTATATTTAATAATTAGATTGAGTATATAGTAATTTTGATATATACATGTTATGAAGGTATTTGTGGTCCCTATTATGGCTACTTTTTATTAAATACTAGGGTAATTTTTATTGATATTTTCATTTAGTTTATATTACTATTTTGAAAAAGTCCCGTTTTATAACGTTTTAAAATGAACACTTTATGATGTTTCATACATTTGTGAGAGTTGAATGAAACTCAAGATGTTCATATGAATACTGTGTACATAAATCACCGATTTTGAAAATGTGGCTTAGTTATATAATGTCATAAGAGCATACAGAATTTTAATACTTGTATCCCAATGTATTAAGCACTATTTTTCCACTAAACATGCCCAGATGGTTAAAGTATCTGAACAGATATATAACATACACACACCTTAAACAATTATAGATATAATGCCTTTATTATTTGATATTGTTGGTGAATGTATATATAGCTTGGTAGGCATTAAAAATACACATCACACCGATGTCTAGAGATAAGTAGGTGTGGCTGAAGCTGTCAAGATTTATATTAGGTTCTGATTGATGAAGAATTTTGCACGTCCGTTGTCGAGAAATTGAAAAATGGCGAATGTTTGGTGCCGTTGGAAAAATGGGAAACCATCGTAAAGTCGTTGAGTTTATTGTAGTGCATCCAGGAGATGGTGGCTGCCTTGGAATATAAAATCTGAGTGTTGGTTGTGAAGATCAAAGGAAACCCTCAAGGGACCATACGGGAGGAGCCAACGGTCAGCTCACCATATTACTTTTCAGTATTCTCACGCCCTTCGACCCAAGTCAATAACGGGATTTGCAAAAGTCGTCGCGACGCCAATAAAACAACCATGACAAGATACGAATGCCACAGAGAAATCGACGATACATACACGTTCTGAATTACAATATTATAAGGATGTTTGAACAAACCATTAATTCATGTTTAAATAAAATCAACATTTGCAACTACAATTAACTGAGAATATTTTAGGGGATAGTAGGGTATCGCAAGAATAAGTGAAAAAATATATTAAATAATTGTACAGGAATATTTATTGATTAAAAATATTAATAGAGATTTTGGAATCGAGTTTGGGCCACCATATTAGAATAAACTGTATCTTTAAAGTACTTGTTAGTGACGGTCGCGTGTGCATTGTGTCTCTTAAATACGTAATTAATCTTTTTAATTTATATGAAGATAATAAGAATGAGATACACAATACAAAATTACTATTTTTTTGAATCGGTATACAGGGTGGACTTAAACTATCTGAGAATATTATTTAAAAAATTAACTATATATTGCTTAAAAATTTTAGGACACAATACACGCCCAACAGTCACTATTGAGTACTTCACAGAAACATCTGGACCAAGATGATAGCCCAAAATTGATTCGAAAAGCAGTATTGATTTTTTTTGCTTATATTTGCGATACCCTACCACCGCTTAAAATATTCTCAGTTAATTCTAGTACATCCTGTATATAGGTACGTAGTTGTTTTGTTAAATGAGTTGTGTAAAGATTGAAATGACTTGAGGATAATTGTAATTCCAGATATCGCTACAAACAGGGCCAACCCAGTAACTTTCATGTAACTTACTTATTTTTTTCATGAAAACTCAATTTTCATAAAATAGTTTTTCTGGTGAGTGTATATTGTTCGTTCTTGGGCACTAACAAAATTGCCATCTCCGTTATTATATCATTCAATTAAAAATATAAAAAAAAAATATTTGACGTACATTACTGCTTAAGAAAAAAAATTGATATTAATATGTAGTTATTTGTATTGAGATTGTATGGCAACATAATACGAATATGCTGGGGGGTGGTAACATGAAACCTTCCGTCATTAGGTTGGTTCACTAATGACTCGTCTCTTCCTTGTCAATGTTACTGCACATTTTCAACGTCTCTGTTATTTTTTATGCTACTATTGTCCGTCTTCGGCATTAGGGAGTATTATTATCAGGGAGCATTACGAGGGTTCTGATGATAAGAAAAGCTGTAGACGACACTCTCCAATAAATATTGTTCGGATATACATCAGCTCTTCCCCGCGGTGATTTTGATAACAAACAACATGAAAAAATACTCTAGATTTAGGATTTGTACAGATAATGCTCCCCCTTTTATATATTTCATGTATAACGGCGAATGTAGCTCCAATAAAAATGTCACAACTTTACAAAGTGTGATAGATTGACGATCATTAATAACTCAATTAAATAAATAATCAAAGTGGTATGTTATAGGTTTATTTTATATATTTCCAGTTTTATATCCAACAGATGCAGCGATATGACAACCTAAAGATGATGTGCAATCACACGAAGTGTTATCATTAAAACCACGATTGAAAAATTCAATCAAGTATGCATAACAACCTTAAGCGTAAAATGGAATTATGGGCTTCTTGCAACCAAAGGCAACTTTGTATAGCTAAAAGTTTTTTGTTATTTGACACACTTCAGTATCACATTCAGTAGTCTTTTATTACCTAAATGGAATGTGAAAGCTGACTTCTACTGTTCATTTTTACATACTATTTTTATTATTTTAATTGACGTAGATGTTAAAAAAATATAGTGCCTGCGCGCGGCCAATGAATACATACATAATATTTTTTTGTACTATCCAGTAGACGGTTAAAAACATTTATTATTAATATCATAATGTATATTAAAAAGAGATGCCAGATGTCCTGTAAAAATGTATAATCCTATAATAGGAAAAAAACGTCCCTTTAAATAAACCTGATTGTAATTTATAAAGAGTGAAAAAAAGACAATTGTTTAACTGTTAATCGAGTTAACATAAATAAACACAATTCCAATAATAAAATGATCTTTGATAAAAAAAACATTTGGAAATAACAAGTGAGAGTTTAATATCATACTGGTTATATAATATTCTTACTTTAGACTAAATTTGACTCAATAATTGAAAAAAATATATATGTACACCCAAGCCAATAAAACAGAACTTTCCTAAAATCTGTACCTTTGTCCATTTTCATCGGGTTTTCGATGATTCCGATTGAGCTTTACCTAAATATCGATAATTCATAGTAATTTATTACGTCGCACTTGGGCGCTGTATATTTATTTTATGAAAATATATTATACATACAACTAACTCAATTAAACGGGACTTTATCCTAAAATCTGCATTATCGTGTTAGTATAATAATATATAGTTTATTATGTGTCAATCGTTTAATTTAAGTTATTAATATCGAAAAAAATGCTGTTACCTCATCTGTGATCCTTTCTATGAGGTATACGAATACGTAGGTCTCAATATATCATGTGTACTTTGTTGTACGTATTTTGAAAGCATGTTAAATTTTCAGCTGAATTCCAATGGTTAAATTAACAATGGTATTAGAGATATTTGCTTGGATTGTTGTGTAGATGATTAACCTAAGCGCATCGTTGAATTACCTCTCATCTCACACACGATAAATACTAATCCCCCTAATTCCCAGGAAAGGTTAAAGTTCATCTAATGAAACTATTTTCATTGTACCTCAGTAATTTGGTGTTTGTGAAAGGTAAAACATTTTTTACGACCATTAAGCTTTGTTTTTATACAAACGAAACTGATACATAACGCTGGAAACATACATATTATAGTTGATGGAGGAAAAATGAATGCAGATTTTAAAGCTGATAAAAAGCTGAAAAATACTATAAATAAAACGTAATACATATAACGAAAGTGCATCAGTGTTTATTTATTTATTATTATATTTACACCTGTAACGGCATTAACTAGGAAAAGCAATATAATAGTATATTGGTTTTACAATATTATGTAAAAGTAAGTAAAAGTAAACGTTATTAAATTTTCAACGTTTTTGTTCTTGATCATTTTTCATATTAGATGTGTTATTTATAATATTTATTGTCAAGATAATATTTATCATCAATTTATTGAATTTAAAAGTTCCATCCTACTTAATCAACCCAGTATTTATTTTACATTGTTGTTATTATTTATTAATTCTCACATTTGTAAATGGGGTTTTATTTTTTCCCATACTTTGTACTATTAATATTACCTCTCATATAAAATAAATATGTTATTAAAACGAAAAAAGTTTTTTGACCTAAAACTAATTCATAAGATGTCTTGCATGACCAAACAATTTAAAATTCAATTTTAATAAGCAAGTACATTTTGCAATTTGAGAAATCAGGTCCTAATGCTATTAGTTTTAAATCTCATTATTGATATATTTAAATTAATTTATATATAAAATCTACATAGTGTGGTTTATTTTATTGTAATGAAATAAATACTAATATGTACCGTATGTAACAGTTGAGATTCCACAGGTATATACCTATATATATATATATATATATATATATATACATATATATATATATATATATATATATATATATATATATATATATATATATATTATTTTATTCTAAGCCAGATTTGCTTATATTTGAAGTTTAATTAACAGCATCGCGTGACCTGACTTAGCATCAGTTGAGTTAACACATTCGATATTCCATTACATTCGTGCCATTTTGACACGAGAATGCATGTCGGGGTGAGTGAATGATATTATGAAGTGTTGTCATATAACTTTGTAATTACAACTAAGTTTCACATCCAACTACTGCTTCTAGTTAGTGTGTGTAAAGCAAATGTAGGTACTATTTTGACACTGTACATATCGACTGTAAATGTGATTTATACACTCGTTAGTATGTGCGAAATCTATAGATGTTTCTTAAGGAGAATTTCAAACAATGTATTTGTTATTATATTAGTATATTCCTCTATTTGTTCGATACTTTGTAGGGTTGGGAAAAATCACCCCATAATTATGTGTTGGGGGAATATGGTAGTAACTTTCTCTGATGACAGAGCAGATTTAGTACCGGTATTTTATTGCTGCAATATATTTTTTGTACATACAAAGTAAATACATATAATTCAAATTAATATTAAACAACCATTATACTAGTAGAATTCAACAATACTAATCATATTGCTTTTCCTAGTTAATTAATACGTTGTATATATATATCGTGACGCACTACTCCCTTTCGGGGTTGGCCCGGTCTATTGCTGCACTCAGATTTATAAATTTACAATCTTTCTCCATTCACTCCTGTCCTTGCATATCTCCCTTGCTTCCTCTAGATTCATTATTCTAGTCATACATCTTCTTTTATTCTTGGTGCTCCTAACTGCTTTCTTCTTAAGAGCAGCACCAACCACAAAATGACAGAGCAGATACGTTGTTATGTCTCAAAAAACAAAATTTCTAAAAAAACCTCCCAAAAAGCCTATCGCGGCGTACCGGGTGGACTTGAAATAACTGAGGTTATTTTAGGGGGTGGTAGAATATCGCAAGAATAAACGTCTTTTTTAAAAATATTTTTGTGTATGAATTAATATTAAAAAATAATTAATAATATTAATTACGTATAACAGACAGACACGTAACAGTCACTACTACGAGTACTTTTTTAAAAATATTTTTGTGTATGAATTAATATTAAAAAATAATTAATAATATTAATTACGTATAACAGACAGACACGTAACAGTCACTACTACGAGTAAACAGTTGATTGCAAGACGGGGGCCCAAACCAGAGTAGGCTTTGCCCAAACTCGATTCCAAAAGCAACATTAATATTATTAATTATTTTTTAATTTTTGATTAATAAAAAGAAAAAATAAATACTTACTATACCCTACCACCCCCTAAAATATTCTCAGTTATTTCAAGTCCACCCTGTATCAATTTGGGAGACAGACCATATTTTATACATTTTCGATAACATTTTTAGATTTTACAAATAATCAATTGTGAAAGAAGTATATGAAGCAGGTGAACATAAAAATTTTCACCTACAGTTATTAAAAAAACAAAATTCGTATAGAGCGTATATAAATAAATAAATATTTTTAAATATGGAATTATCGTGTTGTTAATTTTCTAAACATAAAACAATGTAGAAAATTATTGTTATGTGTTAGTGTAAGTGCGTGTTAGAGCGTTTTTTTTCTCAAGGCCTTTTGCGAACTGTTAATACTCTAGTCCCAAATCAGGCATAAATAAGCCCTCCGGTGAAAAGGGATAAAATGGGAGACGCAGGGAAGACTCGTAATAACTCGAGGCTTAGGCAAAACCGATCGTTCGATATCAGTCTTATTCTTATTATTATAACGGGGGTAACATTTTTCCTTCTTTATTACGACTAGAATGTAATTGCAAATAAGGGTGGGTTATAGAATGTGGGGTGGTTTGTGGTGGTTTGAGCCGCGACTGCGCGGGGAGACAATTGCCTTTCAGTCTTCTCATTGCTGTGTTGTGACGCGCACGTCTTATCGTATAACTCTACCATATCCTTTAACCACACGTTAACACCGGCTCTGTTATCTTCACAAATAATACGGAATATCGGCAGGATAGTCTCCGCCGAATACGTGTGAACCTAGTGATCTGTGAAGCGAAAGCTAAATCGCACTGTGAATAGTTATTTTGATTGTGTTATCATTTTGACGGTTGCCGGCGATTCAAATTCAAATCATCCAACTGAATTCAACAATCCGAGGTAAGATATTTTACTGATGCCTTACGTTTCTATGGATACATTGATTAAACATCTCATTGAGATTGACGTATAAATCAGCATTCATAATAATATTTATTTGATCAATAAAAAACACACCAATCCAATTATTTATGTTTGTCATGGGTGTGTTGTCTTGCAATTGGAAAACGAAAACAAATTTCCAAAGAAAAACACAAACTATAAAGAAGTATAGGGTCTCATTTGGGCGCACGTGTTGCCAAACTACTAACAATACCAGAAAGTTTCTCCGAAAATTTGAATTGAAATTGAAGCATCTCACAATTCTTTAGTTAATTGACGAATTTAACATTTAGCCCGGGACTGGAATCGAATTAAAGCACACTTTAGCAAACAGAACAATGCGATTTTAATTGGGGAAGCCGATCCGATTAAATATAGAAGTGCCAATTATTTACACACACTATTGAATATATCATCAAAATACTATTTAATACGTCTTTATATATTATTAATTTGAATTGATACTAATTGTACCTATATATTTTGTATGGTAAATGCGGGTAGAGAATTAGTATTAATTTATCTGTCCATCAAAAATTGTTAATACGTTTGAAATATTGTGTTTACCTATATATAAGAAATATCGTTCAAAAATGAATCATTACTTATTTATTCAAGGATCTAAGTTCGTACGTTTATGTCCTGTTTGTCTGTGAAATATTTAACATGGTAATACTTGAGTAGTATAAATATCGAGATAATGATTTTTAATTCAGCGACTACTTTGTTTTTGCGTTGAATTGCATATAATATGTATTCTGTAATCACCTCATTATCTCAATGTGGATATTAAACACATTAACAAATAATTAATTTAAATTATGAAATTTTAAATAATTATATAATATGTTTATTCTAATTCATAAAAAAATGTAATTCCTAACAAAGTTTGTAGTGGAAATTATATGTACCTACAAGTTTATGACAACAAGATTCACGGAGATGGAAAAAAAAGAAGTGATGCAATAAAAAGGTGATTTTAAGTGTTTTCTACAAAATAGTTGGATAAATAAGTTTTTTAATTGTGATTATGAAAAATACGTTTGATATACGTCCTACTTTTTGACATGTATCCACTTCATCTACTAATAAAAAGGTTGGAAATGCTTTAGGGGTATTTTGAAATGGATTAGTAATAAATCTATTGTGTTGGTTGAGGGGCTTTATTATGTAGGTATGATTTTAATTCTTCTATTAAATCCACCAAATCTGGCTATTAAGTACTTATAAGGTTTACTTTTACATAACTATTTGGAAGCTCTACATGAAGTATTTAGTCAGTAGTCAGTGAACGTTTATTGTTTCTCGTTGTGGAAGCCGTTTTTCCAAAAGATATTGTCATTGGTGACCATTTGGACAGTTTCTATTTTGCTGAGCGGGCAAAGCTTAGGGAATGTGATTTTCGCATGGTCTGAAAATATACATTTATGCCTTTTTCCATGGGGGTTCATTTTATTGAATCATGTTAAAAATGTTCAACCATGTGAGATACAATGTGATAATCGTACCCGCCGGGTAATTTTCTGCGAAATGCTGTCACGCGAATATCATATCAACGATCCCAAATAGTGAAATAGTGATAATAAATATATCATTGGGGAAAAATCAAAATACACAAAAAATCCCGATTCACGTTTATTAAAAGAATGTAAATTTATTTCGAATCGTGCTGAATGCGTTCACATCGTTCGCATAAATCTTCTTGAGCTCTCAAATGTCCGAGGGTAAATAATTGCCTACAGCATAGACTTTTAGACTTCTGACTTTTAATAAGATGTTGTTGGACGCTAAATCGGGCGGAAGGTATTTCCTTAGTATTTGGATAATTTCCAAAGCGAAGTCTTCTGTCAAATTGGTTGTGCGAGATTTCCAATTCTCACAGCACAAAATAGAAATGTTCAATATTAATGGGTGTTTGTTGGACGTCTCTCAATTTAGAGTCTAAATTGACAAATTTACAAATAAACAACCATTTTTCTCTCCTCTGCCAAGGAAATTAAATATAACTCACATTGCGACGTGATCTGTTGAAATTGAGTAGGACAAAACATTTTATGAATAATACGAGAAGATTTATTGTACACTTGTCCAATTTAAAATGCAAATTGTACGGTTGGTTATTCACATGTTTTATCATGATATCATTTTTATTTACGAATTTTGATGATAACTTGTAGTAAAATATTGATCTCAAAGTGACATCATGCTCAATCGCAATGATCAGCTGTGTTAAATATTTTTAGTACCAATAATCGCTTGTTGAACGAAAGTTACACCTGAAAAATATTAATTAGTATTAGGTAAATAATATTTCTATAAGTTGTTAAGTTTTTTTTATTGAGTGTGTTTATTGTATCAATAAAGAAGTTTATTCAGTGGCCACCACGCAAGACAAGAGTTGATGTTTAGTTGAAATGTAGTATTCGATGTCTAGAATAACAACTAGTTGGTTACAATAGTAACTGTAACTATAGATACCGGTATCAGTTCCCTGGAAGCTGTACTATTGTACCTCTAATAAATAACTGCAATAGTAAAAAGACAAACAGAACAAACCGTACCGTCATTGATAAACGGCCACTAGAGAGTTAAATACACACATAATAAATATATTTTAATTATTGCATTGTGGGATGATCTAATTTGAGTGATATTTTTGTGAAAATATTAAGAAACGGAATTGAACCGTTCACTTTATAAGTCTTAAATCTGAATATTAATCAGTTCATTCAAAGTAATTATAGAATTAAAGTCATGATAGAGTGCAAATGTTAAGAATTGACGGTGAAAATATATGGGAGTGAAAAACGTGTCGGTGAGAATATTGCGTCAATTCTTATTACACAACTCGTCTATTTCGTCATGTTTTATCATTAAATTTATCCGAAACATGTTTTCATGATGTGGAGATATTTGACACTCGCTATCAATATAAGGGAGATAAATCGCTTGTATGGCTTCAGGGTAAATTAACTCAGTTAATTAGTTTGCCTTTTATATAATCCGTTTTTGCCCCGAACGAAACCAAAAAGATGTTAGATGTCAATAATTCGATTTCATTATTATGTCTTGTCTAATACAATGATATTCAATCCTTTGATAATACAGGGTTTTCTTGTAAATTTATTGCTTTTCCATTATAATATAAATTATTAAATTTAAAACTATACAATTGCCAAATTTAACGAATCGCTGGGTAAATAATACAAAAAATATACGTCTTATACTATTGGACATCGGTAACTCAATCAAAAGCTTATGCATAATGATATTATTTCATAAGACATATTCAATTTATTTTTCATGTATACATTGAAAAAAAAAACAAACCTACATAATATGTATTGTGTATATTTTCACCATCATATATTGATTTAATAAAGTTATAATGGCGACATACAAATATTTGAAGATGAAGAATATTTATTTTCTTTTCGTCTTGTTTATCAACAATTTGTGAAATAACCAATTGAAATTTAGACACAGAAATACACGTCGGTTGATAAAATTAAACAAATTGTTGTATATTAAGCAATGCTTCTTAATTTGTACCCATAGTTTGTTTTCACAAAAAACTTGCGTATCAATTATTTACTTTGAATATGCCATTATGAAAAAACAGGGTAGAACAAAAATCTGAAAATATTTTCAAATAAAATATCAAATAGAAGCTAGTAGTGATTATTTAGTAGGAAACTTAGTGGTGGAAGTGCAAAGTGGGTGGGCGTAAAAGTGCAGTTTTGCTAGAGGTCGGTGATGTTGTAGGATTTGTCAAATTTTTCCTTTTTCCCTTCATGTTCTCAAGACTACTCTGGAGACAGAAGGGATGTAAATTTGTAAGGTGGTGCTAAGTCATGGGTGACAGTAAAATTTCAAGTAATGTATCGCTTTGGGGCAAGACTTTAGCCTATATTTCATTGTCTCTACAAACACGACCACTTTTCATTCCCTATACGCAAACCGTACACATAATAATATCTCATTTTATATGAGTCTAGTCAAAGGAAATATTCACATCTTATAATTTAAAAATATATTCCTATAACTTTAGCCAGCGTTATAGCTCAGGGGATAAGACGCGTGGCTACAAATACTGTGGTCATGGGTTCAAATTCCACTCAAATCAAACATTTTTAAAATGATTTGATCGGTTATTACGACTCTGAGATCGGGAGTAATATTAATAAAATCCTCTTGATACAGGTTTACTCTAATTTCTTGTATTGTAAGATAAACTGAGGCGATTATTAAGTCGGGCAGAGCCGCTCTGTCGGTGACCTGTGTAACTAGTAATAGTTAAGATAACCGACAGACAATTAACACATTGTTGTGTATAAAAACCCTCTCAAAAAAGACCCTCTCAAATAAATAAATAAATATATAAAAATAAATAATTTTTAAATCTAATTGATAAGTTAAATGAAGTGTATTTATTCATAATTATCGTATGATATTAACAAACCTGTTGAGAAGTGAAAATCTTCGAGTTTGTAGATTAAATAATATTTTATATTGGGGTGACATCGACAGCTTTATATAAAACAAAACCTGATCCCTGACTTTATTTTGGACCTGAATTTTATAAGATTTTTTTAAGGGTTTTTCAATTAATGCTTCATCAATGGTATCATCAGTTCATATTGTTGTTTAATTTTAATGGTCAGACTAGAACCGTTCCTTTCGTTTTAATGACTACGCCAAAGCAGTTAAAGTTATTGTTAAAATATACACATATTACAATATTTATTTATTTTATTTGAATTTTACATTGTTCATATTCTACAAAACACCTTATGAATTAGACTTAGGTGTATAGAATATATAAATCTTTATATCTAATTATTATTAAAAAGGAATGTACTTATCCAAATATTTATGTATTAAGAGATACTGATCTCAAAAGGGTTAAATGGTGTTATTCCGATCATTGTAATTATACAAAAGACCCTAACCCTAGGTTGCAATAATCCAGGCGCATTCGACGTAAGATAAAAAAATCGAAACCAGCAAATTTGGTGCCGTAATGATCGTCTCGATGTGAAATAAGATTCAATTATCCGATAAGGGTGGAATTAATGGTATAAAGGGTGGAGACAAATGTGGTTGTGAGGGTTTGTTGCCACCAAATTGGCCTCGGAATCTCACAAACCCGGCTCTCGTCACACAAACACACTTATCCCGTACTAAATAGTCGCATACACACAGTATGTACATATATATATATATATATATATATATATATATATATATATATATATATATATATATATATATATATATATATATATATATATATATATATATATATATATATATATTCACCGCCACCACAACCTCAAGAAGTAGGCTTCCTTGATGAGACTTTGCTTAGTCGAATTATTCAAGCGAGCTTTTCCAGGAAGTGACTGAGGGGAAGATTGGCGCCCTTGTTAAAAGCGTTCATAGTCGAGAAACCTTACACTGAAAATATTCAACCACAGAATTGATGTTTCTAATATTGGAAAATTTCACAACACAAAGGTAATAAATAACCACGGATATTGTAACCAATTTGATAAAGGGAATAACGCATATCTACTAACAATATCAAAGGTGTAGTTGGTTTTACGATTTCTTTATTAAATATTAATTTACATTAATTCTTTTGTCACAATAAATAATATAGCCTAATAAGCCTACATATATGGTTTTTACTTATTTTACAAGAGGATCATTATTTTGATACTTGAAATTGCAATTATAATATAATATGAGAAATGATGATAAAAAGCCACTTGTTCATAAGTCAAAATTTACGTTTCTTTTTATATAATTTATTTTTTATTTTTGTTTATTATATTTGTTCACATTTTCAATTAGTGAATGACACGAAAATTTTATTCATTCTATTATCTTTTTATCAAATCTTTGCTTTGAAATTTTATTATATTATTATTATTAATATTTTATCCACGACTTAAATATTTATTATAATATAATATTTAAGTCGTGGATCTTTAAGATGTTCCGGGACTCAAGTTTACTATAATTTCAAGGCAATGGGTTTGGATAATTTGGAGTTTATTGAATATGAGTTTGGGCTACGGAGGATCGATCAGGAATCATGGAGTTTAATCGTATGATCAAAAATATATTTATTTACATAATTGTAATCTAGACATCCCGATTTTGGAGAAGTCTGAGATAGATTTTTTAGTGATTTTATTAAAGATATTACTTCACAATTTGCATGCGTAGTATCGTGAAATAAACGTCTATAAAAAAGACGCAAAGAAATTTTCTGGGTCCATTTCAATCGTCGGTTTACGATTTCGTGCTTGAGAGCATAAAAAGCATGTTCACAAAGCTCAGGCTCGTTTGTTTTAGGCATGAAGAGACAATGTTGAATATAGGTTTCAGAGCATAAAGGAGGAATTTATTAATGTGTTCATATGCGGATTGTTTGCGTTCAGAGTGTTTTAATAAATCGTCCGTGAAATCTCTTAATGTCGATATGGATCAAAGGGAGCTTGCTTACCAGCTTTTTCTACAACATTCATTTCATTTTAATAATCCACATAAAAATGCTCTTATTTTTTTTAATGCAATAAGATTTTTTTCTATATTGCTTCTTCATTTTTATTATATTCGTATTCCTGATATAAGAGCTTCTTGATAAATTATTACAGAAAGCATTAATGGGGGTAAATTGAAAAAATCGTAAATGGTTTTATGTCTGAAATATTGTAAGGCTGGATGTAATGTATTATATTGTGTTGTATTATACCTTATCTGTCAGTAACAGCAGGCCAACCTTAATTTCCAGGGAGTCTGGTCCTAGAGAGGCCAGATAGTATACTCTGATCGCCTTGTCGATTGTTATTAATTTATGTGCGGAATATTGACTCGGGAGAATAGTTCCCAGTGTTCTCATTTAAATAACACCACTTCTATACGAGAAATGTCCAACTCAGCTTCATGCCCAACACAATTTTCTGCAAATTGCTTCATCGTTAAACTATTAACACCCGTCATATCTGCTCATAGTGCTACAAAATCTTAATTACTCCTCTTAATTATTAAACAATTTAATTTAGACACAGTTTTTATTCATACAAATTTTCCAATTCGACAAAACATTGCATAAATGGCTAGTAACTATTATAAGAGACAGACTTTGGGATTAATATTGTACGCTTAATTTTTGTCTGATTTATAATTTTTAAAATATATACTCTCATCTCGACAAGAGAATGACAGTTCACTTCAGTTCTTATTAGAAATCTGTCATCCTGCATTTTTCTTTTTTTATGTTCGAGAGTTGAATGACAAAACTTAAATACGTGGGTGAATAAAGAGAGCAAAAATATAAAGAGAAATTTCTAATCAGAAGAGGTGTGAGGGATAGAAAAAAATGCCTCAACGGACCGAATCAATCTCAAAAGATAATTAGTATTGCTTTCTTCAACAAATTTTTCAATCATTTTTCTTACCATGATATTATTATATATCAATTGAATAATCCATATTATTAGGAATATGCAGTGATAATTACTGTAAGCCAAAAATTAATTATTTTATATGCCCTGGTAAGCAATATCATTGAATATATCAAATACGATGAGTTTGTAACCAAGATTTATTACAGTGAAAAGCAGATTTATTATAGGCCGTACGGTAATTGTTATATTACTATCACTGAGGGAATTGTCACAATTACAAATTGGTTTCCAATGATAATGTGAAGAAGATCTACAATTTAACGCTTTTCATCTGCTGTTCGACTGTCGACATCTACGATGAAATCATTATTTACGTTATTGATAGATTGGTCTCTTGTTTATAGGCGAGTCGGCAATATTCATTCCTTTTGAATATTCATTAGACGATGGACCATTACAGATAAATGGGTCTACAACCAAATCAGTGAGGCGGGGTTGAAAATATTCTGAATCAGTA
This sequence comes from Agraylea sexmaculata, assembly GCA_022606485.1. NCBI lineage: Eukaryota > Metazoa > Arthropoda > Insecta > Trichoptera > Hydroptilidae > Agraylea > Agraylea sexmaculata. The sequence continues at coordinate 25,101 of JAGTTH010004574.1, forward strand.
TTTATGTGCTGGTCGACTGGAAAATTTCAGATAGATTTCGATTAAATAAAATCTACGCTATCACCGCAAAATGAAGGCAAACAAAAAACACACGTGTATGGAAATTGGCGATATCCTGATATAATATGATATTATAGTTTTGCGTTAGCACCAATCATAGCCGTTTGTAAATAATGTCGCCTCTGAGCATGTCAAAAGTTTGATGTCTGCTCTACAATCATAGGAAACAAAGAGTAAGTTGAGATTTGTTGCGACTTGTTTGAACTTTGTTAAATTTGAATTAGCATGCATTTGACATCATAAAAGTTGCTCGTGTGTTTGCAATTACTATCTTATTTTAATAGATCACGAAATAACCGTTGAGTACGAGAGAAATTTCTAACCACTTGGTACACTCAAATATTTTTTTTCAATACTTTTTATATTGTCTGATAAAGGCAAAAACATAAGTTGCTGTTATTCGATGTAACCAAAAAATTACACGAATGGACTTGAACACAGTGTTTTGTTGGAATCAAATGTAGTTAGGTAGGTGTAAATATGTGTTCCAGGGAAAAGTGCTTACCAACAACGTTTACCTAGTATTTAAATAGTGTGTAGCTCTCGGTATAAGCGTATAATTTATTTCTAAAAGTAGTATTTGTGCCGGTGAAAAATGTAAAGTAGCAAAGCAAGCCACAGAGGTGAGGTACACGAACCACTAGGGGTGTGTTTGTGGGGGATGCTTTAACGGGCAACTATAAATCTAAACGTGTACTTAACGTTTAATTAATGAGAGACAATTCAACCATTGCAATTATTTCAAACATACACGATAAATGATCCTCTATTCAAATACTCTAACAATAAACAATCGTTATTGTGTGTATTCAAAAACATAATCAAGGATCTGTTTAAAACGGCATTCTTGAGAATATTTGCCATATTTTATGTTCCTACATGTGATTTGATCTAAAGCTGAAGTACATTTTTTACAGCAGCCTAAACATAAATAATCCTTTGATCCAGTTTCTGAATATCACAGGAGAAGTGTTGCTTTGATACAGAGCGCAAGCTGGTGTATTAGCCCAGTCAAATTAGGATTTTACCTCGGAATTTGAGCCTAGAAGCTATAATTTTCGCATACACCTTTATTTTGGTGTTCTAAAGGTTTTATAAAAAAATCTGGCGTGGGTTTGGAAGTAATTCAAGGTCAAAGGTCACAAAAGTCAGTTTTTCAAGATTATCTCATTATCTATGGCTCCAATGATGTTGACATCTAAATAAACATTGTAGACCTTTAAATTTTTGACAAATTTTGTTTAATAACATTTTTGATAAACCCCATCCTTTTCGAGTTATATCGAGAGGATAGAGATGCCTCTTTTCTTCCTAGATTATGAAGTTGATTATATGTCAGCTAAACTCATTACAACGAGAATAGTTACCAATCAAGGGTTACGCCTTAAACCAAGCATTAGTATATGGGTTAGTTAACTGCAGTAATTTATATCATATATGTATAATATGCCCTTGCGTGTTCACAAATTGTAGGTGAGTTGTTATATGCGGATGTGGTTTTCATAATTAGGTTGTAGCGTACCGTAGACTAGGTCTTAAGTAAATACGAGAGAAAGGCTCGAGTGAAAATTCCGGTTAATCTCGTTAACATTTAAAGAGCCTGGCTTCGTGACGACGAGTGGCGACTGCTAAATAATGCAAGTGTGTCATTAAACGATAGTGACTTTGAACTTGTTCGCCTCGGGTGATGAGTATTTAAATAAACCATTGAAGGATACGAGGCTAACTATCCGCATCCAATATGGATGGGTGGGTGGGAGATTTTGGGAGGTATGCTTCGTGCAAATGTTGGTGCTGTATTGTGTTGCCCAATACTATCTGTGAATCATTCAAGCGGAAGGCTTAACAATGACAGGGTTGCCACATCTTCTACCATCAACCATACTATTTATTTGTATTAATAAATACATTACAATTCAACAAGGATAATTTACTATGAATGTTTATAATATTTTTAATTTAATTTAATATATGTACATATACAGGGTGGACTTGAAATAACTGAGAATATTTGAGGGGGTTGTAGGGTATCGCAAGAATAATTGAATATATATATTTTTTAATAAATAATAATACAGTGGAGCCTCGAAATATCAAAGCTCATGGGGAAATGAAAGAAATTCGTTGTATCGAGGTTTTCTATACCAGACTTCGTTATATGTATGTATAGAGAATAGATATAAACATAAGATATCGCATGAGTGAGTAAATGCGTGTTTAGTTCAAGTAAATCAAGTAGCCAAAAACATCAGTTACCTGGCAAACATTATACTGTAATAATATCGTTATATTTCACAGTAAAATGGGTAAATGCATTGTTACTACATGTCATATGGACTCAAACATACACTCAAATAGATCTAGGCTCAGTTTTTACCGTTGAGTACTTCTTTAAGATGTTTAAAATAATATTTCGTTTTAATCGCCTATGTATTGTCACAACCACTATCGGTGGTCACTAGAAATGTGTTGAGTGAGGGAGACACACTTATGCCTTTATCAAATAGGAGAGAAGAGTGCAACAATACGGTTTTCACGAAATTGACACGAATTATTTATATGCAATGCGATATCTAATGTTTATATTTATGGTATATAGGTTCAAAAGCACTCATATAACATATAACTCTTATAAATATGAAAAGAGGTGCACATAAATTACTAAAGGAAACGTCACATTAATTCAAATTATTCCAGAATACAATGTGCAAAAATTATATCATCAGTAAGGATCTGCAAGTTGTAAAAAATTCAGACAGTACTATTCTTGTCATATAGCCTTGTGCTTTCCTAGATTTTATTCAAAACTGCCATAAAGGTTTTTAAAATATAACTTCAATATATAGAGGTCGAAAATAGGCATGGAGAACGACGAAAATTCGTTATATCGAGGTTTTTGTCAATATTTATTGATAAAACTTCACTATATAGAGGTAAAATTAACATAGGGATAGATTGGACTGTCAAGAGGAATTGAAAAATTTCGTTATATCGAGTCCACTGTATTCAATATTTTTTTCGCTTATATTTCAAGTCCACCCTGTATAAGTGCATATGGTTGTGGTCACATTTTGTAATGGAGCAAAAGATTTTAAATATATTGATTAATGGTTTTCCTAGTTTAAAATTCTTGTATGCTAGTCAAGTTCAATAAGACTTAACTATAGGCCCTATTAAAATTGTAATAACCTCGTAAAGGTGGAGAGTTTTATTTTAGACATTAGCAAAACACTAATATAATTATTGTATAGAATATCCTGTATTGGGTTCGAGATCAGGTCGGTCGAAGGCGCTTCACTTTGAAATACGATTAATTGAATGGAGACGAAGGGCATGAATAAGTGACGTGGGGTTGGTGAAGATGGAGATTGGGGTGTTATAGGGGATGAGTCGATTAGGGTTGGAGGTGGCGTCATCCATCAATTATTAGAAAACGGACGGTCGTAGTTGACTTGACTGATGATAATTTTACCAATACGCACTCAGCTCAAAACGCCATTTAGGTAATTCCAGTATAAAGCGGATTGGCTAAATACTCCTTCGTAAATTTGTTATAAGCCTCAGAGATAGGACGCACTTAACGATAATCTTGGAAGATTACATTAACGTGCGATATTTTTAACATTTCCTCAAACTCAAAGATCCTTTGTATAATCCGTTCGAACGCGAAATTAATAATTAATCGACGAACACACATCAACGAACCTGTTTTCAAAAGCATTATGTTATTTACAGAAGAAACGGTCCAGTCATATAATACCGTCTCATAGGTTACACACATTTTACAAATCAAAATAATTAGGCATCTTAGTAAACTCATCCTGCATCTTTCCTATATAACTGCAAAATGCATTGTATTTTAATCCATTCCTCTGGATTGCTCATTAGTGTAGTATCCGCTGAAATAAGAAACGGCAGTTGAAGAAGTCGTTATCGTATTGTGAATGGAATTCAATTATAACATAGTTAATTTTCAGAATTTTAATTTGAGCTTGTAGTTGTTTTAAAAATAAATTCGACTATATGGTCTTAAAATCTCGTTTGGACCTGATTAAGTTTTAGGGCACTTTGTTAGTCAACTCGATCGCGGCTGACAATATTTCAATGGATTTGATAAATAAATGAATTTCGGCACCTCTCTGGTACACTGAATAATTAAAAAGGTCTCGGGTGGATAAATTCAGGCCGGAGTACATGTATGTAATAGAAGGGATGAGAAAGTGGTGCGAAATTCGTTAGGCTCGTGTATGGATTTGAGGGTAACATAAATAACATTTTCGCATGATCCGGTACGAACCATTTTAACCCAGCCAAAGAGAGGATGTTTTCAAAAGGAAGGTATTCTGGCCCAAACCGAGTGCAGTCCAAATAGGCCAATCGAAAACATCGGTTATGGTTTGAATACAAATTTTTCTCGTATCTGGAAATATTGGGCAAAAAGGACGTAGGTAAATGTATATTATACATATGTGGTAGAATTCGCCCCTTCAGCTAGCTTGATGGATTGGGATCCTGTATTTTTTCTGCAGCCATTCTTGTTTTTCTATCCTTTTTTTTATAAGGAATGAGGACACTTTCTTCTGAATTTATCTTCGTTTCTGCCTCGCAAGATTTAAGCCACATTAAATGTCTAATTGGCATTTTTTATCGATAGTCCAAACGTTACTCTAACATAAATTGGTAAATGTATAAATTTAAATATTTATATTACTCGTTAATACCAAGATTATATATTTAAAATAAACAATATAATAAACAAAATCTGTTATGTAAATAATTACATGGTATATTTACTGAGATTTTTGGTATTTTTTTAAATATGATGATACAAATACTTTAATTATATACATATGTCTTACAATTTCTTTAGTAGGTTTGAATTAATACACTTATTGATAATGTAATACATCTAAGGACGTATAAAGTTACACGAATCTCGTGTCATATACAAATATTACTTTTCTTCAGCGCCTATCAAAGCTATAGCCGAGCGGTTCTGATGCGTGTATCGGAAGCATTCAAGAGAACATACCTACAGGCGACTCGAGCCGAAGCGACGCTTTCGGTTCGAAACTGGAATGGAGGGGATAGAACGAGATTTTAAAATAGCACTCCGATATCCCCGAGCTGGATTTTGACAGTAAGTATCTCGAGCTTAATCTTGAAGAAACGCATTTGGCGCGTAAATCGCCTAGTGAAACGAGCTCGAGATTTAACCCCAGTTAAAGGCTTGATAATTTCCCTGTCTAGGAATGAATGCGGTTGCAAACAAATATAGGTACATTTCAATCACAATAAAAAGTCTATGGTTGATTTATATTATTAAGTATTCGGTGTCCATTAGATCAATTTATTTGTAATAAATCTTCTATTCGATTCCCCTTCATTTATTATATATAAAATACATTTATATTCTAGCATTCGATTTAAAGTCACACGTATTTTGAATTTAAATTGATGCGTTAGTCAGAGATTAAATAGGTGTGCAAGGAAAGGGACAAAGTAGAGAGACAGTTCGATTCTGGCAGAGCTTTCGATTTATCGTCTTCAGCGTTGACAGTCTATTCATGTCGTCGCCTTCTCCACCCTCATCAGACAGCCTGTTTCACCCCTTCTATACTAAAAGATGGAGAACATTTCAAACTGATTTGGAAGCTTTAACCGGCTCTCTGTCTACAAACACTATCCTTCTATAAATATTAATAACGCCGCGCCGTAAAATTCAGTCGTAAGACATCAATATCGGCGGAAAAACTGATTCGATTAAATTTAAATGCCATTATTTGAATCAATCCGGCAATTACTTTTTTATAGTAAAGAACTTGCTTAAACACACAACCGTTGTAAATTTTATATTCTCGCATTTCTTACTTTATGTCATATGAAATGGTTTCTTTGTGGCTGACAGTAATTACCACTGCAGATTCTTTCTTTCTTACGGAAGAAAAATGTGCACACTTAGGATGGTTTTTTTCATTGGACGCATTATGGCGACGAATGCACCGAATTGCCCTCCCGATCTTCTCTGTAAAGCCGCAAATGGCTGCACTTTCAACACTGATAAGTGAAGTTCTAAAGGCCAACGATAAATGGATTTAGTGCTTATTATTATTAGCTTATTAGCGGGGTGAGAGTAGTAGTTCTATAAAAAAATCAGAATGGTAATAGAATTGTATGGTGCAACGACCAAGAGGAATATACTGCTCGCACAAGACCCAGCATCAATTAATTTAATTGGATAATTGCGATCAATTGTAATTGAACGAATATGGTGTTAAGATTACACATACACAATGAAAATTAATTTAGAATACAAATACAATTTTACTGGAACGACAACTCTAAATAGGTCAAGTTACGACCCAGATTAAGAGTTTTTGTACATAGATTCAATTTCTGATTGGATAGATGACCGTCGATTTCTAATACAAACTCAATTTCAACCCAGAGCTCTTATTGATTGAAATTCGATTCACGTTTTATGGATTCAGAATTAAATCGGTTTTTTATCGATTGTTCAATATCTATTAAGATTAGTTTACACTACACGAGAAGAATTAAAATAATTCACAATAGTTTATATTATTATTGAACTTATTGCTAATTTATCATTTATGTCTTTAAATCCTTGCATAACAAGCTTAACGATCTTTATTTGTGTTTTCCTACCATTTAGGACTGCGGTATCGCCATAGCGCCTTGGCATAATCTCCTGTAATGCTGTTGCGATATTGCAGTGATATTTATTAGTCTAATAAACTCGTTTATTATAGAACAATAATTTGTTTGTTGTTGAAAATAATCATCCTTACGCAATATGTATGTAATAATAATTTTAAACGAGACCTTTATCTGGACTGGATGATGACATTATAATAAAAAATGCTACGCCATTAGGCTATATTGTAGTTTCTAGCATTGCTTGTTCCTGATATATTAATTTAATATTATTTTATCCTTGTATAAGAAATTGAGTTCAACGAATGAGATAATTGACCGTCGATTGGTTTAATTGACTTGACGATGAATGACTACTGGTATGGTTTCGATAGGGGAGTTTTCGAGAATTCGTTGCAGATCGTGGATCGGGGCTGAAGCCAGGGGTGGTCAACCATTACCCTGGCTTTGTTGCCAACTGGAGGGGGATTAAGAAGGATTAATTGGGCAATTAAAATTCTAAATGCGGTCTACCGCTACCACAAAACTCCTGTCCGAGTGGGTTTCTCGTGTAAAAACCACCCTCGAATTATTCATTATTTTATTACATATTTGAGTTGTTCTCGCACTGACTTCTGTTTGCCAGCCACAACATTGCTATTATTACATTCCATGCTATTTAGAACTAAACCATAAGGATAACATTCAGCCTTTGGAATAATATAAATTTATTAAAATTTACATTTTATTTAATTAATTAGCTAAAATGTGGATCAACAGCTCAGATTCTAGTATACAAGTTGAATAAGTAATTAATGATTTATCTTATTGGTATTGTCACTTTGTAGCTCTTGGTGATCTGATATAGCCATTGGGGTCTTAAATGATAATGCGGAATTATGTATATTCACTTCCGAAACAGCTTAATAATAATCTACACAAACCGAACTTTAATAGTCTAATGTAATACATATAATGAATGCAAACTACCTTCAAATAGCAATAAACTTTAGATACTAATCTGTTGGGAATAGAAAATACATATGTATATCCTAAATATTTTACCAGAAAAATGTTAATTAGAGTTGTTCCGTTATTATAATATGTTTCACCCGGGGTTTATCTACATTCAGTTTCATTACGTTTCCCAACAAAGCGTATCCGTCGAATTGTCTAGTGGCTAATAATTTTTACCGGCGGAATGAAGGGATTCAGTAAGTTTGTGACATATTTGCGAATGGATGATAAAGTTTTTGACGACGGAACATGTTTTAAACAACAGAGTGGTGCTTCGAAATTCACGGGCCTTGCCAAATACACACCGAGTTGAATTAGCTTAAAGCATCACTCCCTCTCGCAGTGTTTATTGTGAAACTTTCTCACGAATTATTCATAATTTAGCAGAATACACATTTTTCATTAGGAATTATAACCGCAGCGCTTAAAAATTAAAGCAAACAATTGTTCATTCAGGCTATTAAGTTTATTCTTGCGTGTTAAGTATTTAATTTGGCCGTTTTTAGTGCGAAACTCTGGCTTGAGTTGTTCGTTCGTGTGTAATAATATAAACGACTGACACTCCAATTATATTTCATGTCTGCTATCAAGTGACGATAGACCCATATATTTTAAGCGTTTTTATTTATTTACCGTATTAAATTTTTGTTTGAAGCATAACAAAACGAAACGTTGAAAATTGGAATCCACTTATATAATACCCCACATGATGTAAAAAATCATAATATATGAGTACATATTTACTTCCGTATAGGACATAATTAATTTAATTTTTAAAGGCTATAATTATTTCATTCCGAAATTGACAAAGAAATGACCTAAAATATTTTCTATAAATGCGTTTTACTAAAGGTACATGATTATTTTGATTCGGAATAAATTTCTTATATTATCAAGCAGTTTATTTAAAAAAAAAGTATTATTTATGTAGGTGTAGTGTACTCAAAATTGGGTGATATGCGATAGCGGATTGAACATGTCAGGCTTTGCTCTTTTGGTGAAATATTATATAAAATATATTTTTGTATAATTAATTTTAATATATTTAAGTGTAAACTAAAACTCTTATTTACACACAGTAGTGAACCACGATTGCTTCAAAGTTCTTTACACACACATTTTTTTTGTTAATTTAAAGTACCCATATATGCGTTTGCTTCCTAAACAAATTATTGGTAAAATATAATGAGGAGTTTGAATGAAATTGTTCAATTAAAGGTTGTTTGTTAAATCTGTGCTTCAATGTTACGAGATGTTTTAGTTGTAAAACTCTCGAAATGTTGCTTTGGGTGAGCACTTCAACAAAGGCACTCTTACGTATCGGCTTTGTATTTAGAGTAAAGCGAGTACAAGGCATAGTAAGTAGTTGTACGGTGTGTGAAAACAATTTGTATGGTTATTCTGAATGGAGTTTGCGCTACGCTGCTACGCTGCTACGATGACTACGAACAGTTGCAGGGCGTTGCGTGTGTTTGACACGGCTTTATGTTACTACCATACCATTTAACTAACATAGCCCAGCATTCATAACCTAAACTACCATTATGCGGAACTATATATTTTATTTATATCTATTGTTAACATTTGTGGCTTTTGTCAAATACAATTTTAAATTATTCAACCAAAAAAGTTAATCACCACAATTAGGTATAATTTCTAAAATAGGAAAAATTTTATTGAATATTATTTTTCTACTGTATTTAGGTATTGTGTTCAAAATAAAGCGGCAAGCGTTTTATCAGGAATTGTCAATTTTTTCCTGGTTCATATGAAAACTCATTTTCACGGTTCGCCGCGTTAGCCTTTTTAACGTGTCACATTTATTTGTATTAGGTGATCACTTTCATATACAAGTTTTTTAAATTTTATTTAATTCAAAACGATTTATTATTTCATTGATTAAATTATTTTATACAATATTTGTTTATCGAATTGCTTCTTTGGAATTGAATGTAATTTGAAAGGTACTGGCGACGCGTTAATAATTCAAAAGGGTGAGATTTGAAGTAATTATTCACGGTGGTAGTTTGAGTAAGTAATTGAAAAATAAATAGCGTTAAGGGGAGAGTGGTTAAAAGGTATTGTCTACCAGAAACAACATAGGTTCAATGATAAATCACTGTGGTAAAGCTTCTGGATGTAAAGCGAACCTGCCACAAAATTCCTGAATCGGGTAACCGAATATTATTACATTTCCTTTCGGTTGTCTAGTTATTATCGAGACTGATATTAGAAAATAGTTAAATAAATATGTTTTCTTCCATATTTAATTTTACGATTGCGTTGATTACTTCATAATATGTATATTGATGTGCAAAATTATTTGTTTCAGGATTTTCCACCGAAAAAATTGCCTCGTGTTTTAAAGGTGAGCAAGATTGAGTTTATACATTTTATATTAAGAAATACATAACATCATGAGATCAATATTCGTTTTGTTAATGTGGTTGTGGATTCTGTAGTGAGAAGTTTCAGTTCGATCCCTGACAACCAACTATTCTTATCAGCTATTATCGATTGATTGCGTGGCTTGGGAAACCATCTCACTTTGGATATTACAAACATATTTCTTTAAATTATAGAATTCCATCAAAAAATCAAAGCTATCAACATCTTTATTTCATTAATAGCCAGGATGACCTGACATAACATTTTGACGGCGTACATACACAAATAAATATTCATATTATCTGTATTGATTGCACATATTAATATTTGATCAAAGATAGAATTTTTTAATATAAAATATATTATATTTTTTCCTTATATTTAAACAATATCTACATATTTATTCAAATAATTCCTAACTTTTAACATTGGTATTCCTATTTATACTGTAAAATTGTTAAAATCATGAGAAAATTCGTGTATCGACACACGGCGTGTAGAGAATACACGAATGTGCGAATATTTTCTTAATGTTTTTGTTGAACGAATATAAAAAATTTAGTACTTGAATAGTTGATTGTATTGGATACTTGACCTCTTGGCGTACCTTATAAATATATCCAGTCTCATGAGGTTATTGTTTGCGGGTATATTGTATGAAGAGGGTCACACCATTCATACTCTCGAGGGATCATATTTACCAACATCATCACAAACTTATAATATTGTAAAAATATTTTTTTCACAAATAATAAAATGTAATTTAAACCTTTTTTTGAGTTTGGCTTGTCACTAAAACTTATTTTTGAATTGAAAAATATTCATCAATCAATCATCACACACACAAAATATTATCACAAAAGGCGGTTATTTGAAAATAATAAATAAACATGGGTGACAAGACATGGGTACAGAGGGAGAGTCCCTTCACAATAATGGAGGGAAATGCGAATTTCGAACTCGATATTAAAATTGAATGTGGCCCATCATCGCATGAGGGACGGCAGATATAATAGAATAGGCTTCCAACCACAATGGCAACACCGATGAGATATTTTGATGAGAAAAGCGACCCGTAGATATAAGGCTTTTGTGTCCTTCTAATGAAAATGTATTGATTATGACGGAGAAAAATTAATAATGGACCATAATGGCTTAATGGTAAATCCAGGTCGGTGCCGAATGAGAAACGGCACATTTCTAATAATCAAATAGTAATTACCGTGTAATCTGTATCGATATAAATCATATAATTAATTAGTAGTATTTATTCATTTGAAAGTGTAGAACATTCACGGTGAAGTTTGTATTAATTCAGTGTATTTAGTCAAGCAGTCTATACACCAATGTTCCTTTGATGGTTTTCCATCGTAATGAAAACCTTAACAAATTTACCAACTTCAATCGCACTGAAGCGTCAATTTATAAAGGACATCCGATTTCGTCAAAAGAAAAACTCACAATTTAATTTAGTTTAAACCAAAAGGCAAAATATATTGAGCAATTAATCAGATTCTTTGTTTTTTTTTTTTACTTTTGTTATATGGCTTCATTGAATAAAATTATCACTTCAATCCGGCAGTTGGGCTAAGCATTCTGAATTGCATTAAAGAAAATATTGTCTAGATAGATCTAATTTTCAGGAAGCGTAGCAGTTGGCATTGTGGGTGTCTTCAGGACAAAGTAGAGCAGAGTATTTTGTATACAGAGTCGTTATTCAAATGCAAGTCTCGAATTCCAAATAGACTTTCTTGTTCTTGGAGCGTTGCATTAGCGGTTGGTTCTTTTGCTCTTAATGTAATTCGCGGGATTGAATCAAAAGCTTTAATTTAATTTGTATCTAATTGACAAACGGATTACCGCTACGCCACGCGTTGAACGAATATGGAAATGTATTACGTGCTCTAGACCAAAATGGCATGTTTGATTTTCAGATCAAAGTTTTATGTTTTAGTTTTAATTCAATATAAGAAGGCGGTCCAAAGGCAAAGAAGATCCCGCACGAGTAACCGACAATATAATATTTGATGTTATTGTTATGCAAGCAAAGTTTCATACGTCTGTCGAGGTTCTGTCGTTAGATACCTGAGCTGAACTACGAGTATATACAAGACCAGAGCAGAGAAGAGAAGAGCTCTTGCAAACTTCAAACTTGATGTTGGTTCACCCCTTATTTACGTGCGAGAGATGCATGACTTTTAACTTATACTATACATTATGCCAAATATTATGCCGCCGCTAAATAAGTAGGTCAGGGAAACACTACGACAAATTATCATTATATACAAAACTAAGAATCTGATGAGACAGCGTTGGTTAAATTTACTTGCTCCCAACATTATTTTGAATTTCGAAATATTATGTTTGTTTCCCTTAAATATTTCTTACGTGATTCTTTTTCTAGTAAATATTTATAAGGAAAATATTTTGTTATAGCAGAAGATTCGAATACGTATTAGACATTAGTAGTGTTTGGCGTGAAAACGTTTTGCTATGTACGGAAATCCGGTCGCATATTTCGTACTTTGACAAAAAAAGTAATATACATTTTTATTTTAACATGTTAAACATACATATGTATATTTTGAAGATAAATAAGAAATAATAATCCTCTTGCATCAGAAATTGAAGAAATAATATAAAAAAGCCCTTATAATCAAGATCAATGGGGGGCTACGACTCTCTTAGGTAAAAATGATTCATAGTTTTCTTTTATTTACCACAATATGTCCAAAACTATAAATACATACAAATATAATATATTCAATTGATTTTATTTTTAAACCTTAGTCGTGGTTGGTAGTTGATAAAGTTTGTTTTACCTAATATTCTCTCCATTTACATATTTAATATTGAATTATTGCGTGATGTTTTTTTATATGTCTAGTAATTAATGAATTTTCGAGAAAAATAATTGAAGAAGCTTTACGCCAAAAGTTTATTTGTTTCCGCATGTAATACAAGCCTAATATTAAATTTGGATTGTAATTAATTACTGTACAAACTCGTAAGCAAACTCTATATGTGTACGTTTGTACTAATTAGTAAAAATTACTTGTGCGGCAACAATCAGATTAAATTGGCATATTTAATAAATCTCGGATATTAAATTTATGAGAGAATAATTTTTGAGAACAATATGAAATAAATCTAAATTGAAATGGCTGTCACATTTCTTCAAAGTGTTTATTGGAGCAAATGTGAATCAGCTGAAGGGTCTTATAGGGTGCAAGTAGCTTTTCACTTATGAAAATGGCGACACCTGAAACTGACAACTTTAGAAGCCTTTATATTCTATAATAAAATCAATCATTTTAATCTACAAGAGTATGACGCATTAATATAATAATTATCTTCTCGTTTATCGCGAAAGTGTTTAATATAATTATTTAATTAACAGAAAAATAATTACACTTATGGGGCTTGTGATACTTTAAAGAAGATATTCTTTGAATACTTTAATTTGATTTCTTGGTAATCTGTTATAGGTAGTATTAAAATTAGAAAACAGTCTATTGTAGAATATAATACGACGGCTATTTAAAATATTGTATAAACTCCAGTTAAACCTACGTATTAGTTATAACAAACCAATGCTGGAGACACGTATAACAAATAAAATACCTAATATAATTTATACTTTACAAAAAGAAACTTGAAGAACACTTTCAATTTATCCATCAGAAATTTACAAATAAAAAAGTTCTGTACACAATGTTTCGTATGGAAATTTTATTCGGAACAAGTTCCCTTTAAAAGAAACCAGGAACGAATTTACGTTTTTCGACTCTCAAAAGAAGAAGTGTATATCTGAAGTGAAGTTTAGAGAGACGGACAAAAGCGGAAAAGGAGAAAGGAGAGATGGAAAAAAAGGAACTTGGTTGAAAGTATGTCGCGCATATTTTTGAAATATTACAGAGAGGCGTTGTCACAGATGGCGTCGGTGATGAGACGCTCTTATGAACAATGTCATATTTTTCTCTTTATTTTTATTAACAAACACACCACAGTAAAGAACAACAATAACTGTGTAATCATCAGATACCAAAAAAAATATCATACGATGTTTTTGTTGGCGGAAGTGAGAATGGATTCAATATGATGTTTAACCCCAATCACAATTAAAATCAATACGTATGACTTTTATTTTTTATGATAAAAATATGTGATAAAATATCATTAAATATATACTAAGTAAATGCGTATTTAATCCACTCTTAACAGACAGCTATTCAAGAGTGCACATCCTCCTTTGTATTGTTTGTTTTATTCAGAACCAACTTTAAAACACAGAGTATAGAAACATGATACTTTTGTTCATGCATTATATTTAGATTGGAATGTTTCACAAGGATAAATGATATGTTTAATTAAGACTTATTGTTTATTAACCGTGAAATTGATTTATGGTTTTTTTTCAACCAATCGAAACATTGTATAGAGTGCGTATAAACTAATTTAAAACATTAATATGTAATTAATGTTTAATTTTCTGTTCATTTATACCGTGACGCCTTCCCTATTGGCGGGAGTCCCTTTATAAGGGGTTGGCCAGGCCACCTTGGCCTTTACGGGAGAATATAGTAGAGATGGTTTCCCAGGCCACCACACAGCAATGAGTACTTAAGATCTAGTTTGCTAAGCTAGATCTACCAAGTGACTCCGGTGCCGTGAATCGAACCCGGGAGTCTTCACTCGCGAATCCGTTACACTAACCACAAGGCGGCTTTTTTAAATTTTTAATTTTGCTATTAAAAAATAAATTATACGTAGCTTTTGTTATTTTATTTGACATAAATGTTAAAAAAAATAGAGTGGTTGCGCGCGGCCCAAGAATCCCAACATAAGAGTTTTTTGTAGTATCCAGTAGACGGTTAATAAAAGTGGATATTTGTACTGTAGAATTACAGAATGTTGTTGAATATTTGGATTACGTGTTATTAACGTCATTTAAAACTGAACGATGAATTTGAATACATTTTAAAATGATATAATATTTAGTTTCTTTGAGCTTGTGTCTCTTGGAGGTTGTATTTTCATTTAGGAGACATCAGAGGAAACGTGTCTATAACTCGACTTTCAGTCACATTTTACATGTACATACGTATGTATGAAAAATTCGATTTCATATATCGGTAATTGAATTCAAGTACGTTATGTATACATATTTTGTATTTCACAAGTCTACAGAAAAAAATAATATATATTTTCAAAGAATGGAAAATATTATATTCTTCCACGAATGCCAGATTGAAAATGAAACTATGCACATGGTTCAGAGATGGAAATTGGCTGAGAAATTTCAATAAATATTGTCTTCTATTGTAAAATATGCCACCAACGAGTTTGTACGTATATTTTATATTATGCCAATACTTATATTTGAATATTTTATCTTTACCTTCCGTATTGGGCTTACACAAATTGAACTTAAGGTCTAAAGCAATTAAGCGAGTAACTGATGAAAATTAGCTATCGAAAATTCATCCCAGGGATGAGGCGATGTCTATATAAAGTTCATGAATATGCTTCGGGAACAATCATAAGGACAATATGGTGGGGTGTCAGGATATTATTAATTTTGTGTATATAACGCAAATACCAAATACTGGGACGTTCGTCGGATGTAACAACGGCAGGTGTCGTAGACCAATGGGTAGTGTCTTCAAATGTAATTAGCATATTGGGTTAGAGTTTAATCAAACCACGAGTTCCCGAAGGACAGCGTCGGTTGCCTACAACTTCTCAGATTTCATACACAGAAGGCCCTTGTCATTCCTTTCAATTTATATATGGAGTAAATTTTACCATCGGATCGTAATAAAAGCTTTTATATATTATTAAATAAGCGTAATAGCTTAGGGGATTCAATGGGTTCTCATGGGTTCAAATCCCGCTCAAGTATTTTTTTAAATTGATTTGATCAGTTATTACGACTAGGATATCATGAATAATATTAATAAAATCTCGAGCGTCTTGATCCTGGTTTACTCTTATTACCTGAATTTGTAATAGTAAGGTAAATACTGAAGGCGATAGGCGATTGAAGTCGGCCAGAGCATTTCTGTCGGTGACCTTTGTAACTAGTAATAGTTAAGGTAACCGAGAGACAATAAAATTAAAATAAGTCTAAAAAACCCCCTCTTAAAAAGGTCTTCGGGGCATAAATAAATAATACCATAAAACAGCATCTATTATAAGTTCTCAATTTGAAAATGTATCTAGAAACAGATTTGTCGGTAATTCGCCTTAATGTGTCGCATAGTGACTGGATAGGAGACGTCCTTGTATGAGCAAAACACACCTTGCTACTAGTTTATTAGCTATAAACCTGGAATTTAGCCTTAGTCCTACTCAGACTGGTCGTCGAGCTGAGTTACAATGCCTGTTACGACCGCCTCGCCTATTCGGAATCCGTGCCAGCCATACCGAATAAATATACCTGTTCCCCAAATACCTATACTAACCTGGATAACCCACCCCTCTTGTCTTCGAATATGCCAATGACTATTGTACAATATTGAGAGATAACATTTGAATTGTGTTCATTGCATATTTTATACTAAAATGTTATTAGGACAAAGATACGCAGTACATATATTTAGTAGTATTTCGTATATTTAAAACTAGTATTCTTTTACTAAACATCTTTTTTTTCACATTAACAACCAACTTCTCAAAATAAGTATAAACTTTAAATATCCAGAGATTATATTCAACTTATAACATTAGCTTATGTTGGGGTGTTATACTTAAAATCCAGGTATAAAAATAGATATTTAATAGTCCTCCTTTATTTAGATTTAGATTTAATATGAATACAATGTTTTTGCTTAATTTGACTAAAAGCTCCTACTGATACTGATACTAAAAATAATGAGAGCGTCCACAGCGTACAGTAATCACATTTAATAAATTGTTTTGTGTGAACAGTACATTCATTTTTCATATAAATTTCGGCACTGCGTCAGATTTTTTCGGGTGTCTGAATATAGATTTTATATTTTGCTATAAAATGTAGCGTCGGACCACTGATTCATCCAACCATCAAAGCCGACCGCATTTCCATCATATCTAGGGTCGAGTCAAACCCAACCTCTACATTGAAGTTATAAACTTGTTTTGAAATAAATCGCGCTCCGAATACATTCCTATATACATAAACTATGTTTTTTATACGAGTTTGAAAGAACATTAACAAATTGAACCGATATCCGGAAGACGGCGGGCAGTAATCACTATATATTTTTATGAGAAGCAATAATCGAAAAGGATTTTTAGAGACCACCGAAAACTAGTTTCGGTCTGAACGAATTCGTTGCGGTGCATCGTAGTCTCTTTTATTTCATAGTCGGTCGTTTTATAGAAACGTAACTCGAAACCGGATTTTACAGCGTACTTTCAAAATACTAATAACACTGTCGTGCGTTTTATATCCACATTACTAAATGGGCATGTCTATTTGATGAAATTGGGCTGTACCAACATGGATATATTAGTTAGTCTAGGATACTATAGTTCTCCACTATGAAACCTTTTAAAATAAAATTTATGTTTGTTATACATTTAAAATACTTCATCACATTAGAAACTTATGAAAAAATCTATAGAAAATACTCAGTACTCAATATTTTTAATACAATTTCAAAACATTGTTTGATATTACAAAGCATCTTATGAATTATCCTTAGATGTACAGAGTATATAAATATTCTTACTCTTAGATAACATGTGAATTTTAATTTTAAAAAAATGATATTATTGAGAAGTTATATTATATAATAAAAAGCATGGGAAAAAATAAAAACCCATTTAAATTATGGGAAAAAAAAATAAAACCCACGAAAATTAATAAAAAAATAACAACAGTGTGAATCGAGTGAATTTTTTTCATTGATTAAAGGAACTAATATTTCCTCGAGTAATATTTGGATTTATTTACATAACTCTTAGAGTTAGTCGGGAAGTTATTTATTTTAGTGTAATGTTTATTAATTAGTTCTGCTGTTTGATAATTTCTTTGATCATTTTTAACATTATGTCCCCGTGGACTTCTTTGAGATAAATTGTACATAAATAAGTTTTGTCATTATATTTATTTATTGTTCGGACGCTAAAACGAAAAATAAATTGAGAATTTACTATGAATATCTTTACTCTTGCATTGGTTACCGCGGTTGTGCACAGTAATTTAAAGGAGTCGGGTCATGGTTGGTAGAAAAATAAAAAATGCACAATTAACGAAGGTTGATTACTTGGTGTAGTGGAGTGAAGTGTTTCCGGTTAGTACATTAACGAGTCTTTGGCGTGCGCCTCTTACCTTCATAGTAAGTCTCGTAGCGGATCGTAGCAAGTACTACGTGCTTCGTAGCCAGGCGTAGGCCTGCTTCATTAATATGAACTCGTAATGAGTCGCATATTTCATTTCGAACAAGTCGACCGATTCTTATGAATCAATTAATGGAAGCTATATGATCGATGTTGAGTGTTCTTGCAAAATTCTTTTTATTGATAAAATATATGCAAATAAATTTAATGTCTATTGTCCCCCTTTGGTTGCAAATTTGCATAACAATTTTAAATAAAATAAGCGTTGCATAATATGGTGCAGGTAATATATTAGAGACTATGAATGCATGTCGTGCTGGAAGGTACTTATGAAAGGTGGCCAAAGGAAATACATACATATAAATATCTGCAGTAGACGGATTCAAGAGGTCTACCAAATATGATTCGAGTACTGAGCAAATCTCTTCGATCCAGCATCAAAATGATGATGGTGATGGTATCTTCTTACAACCATTTGCAGTGTAGTCGATTAAATTTACCTGCTCATGCGCATTTCAATTACATCTCGAGTAGCGACGCAAACTCAAGACTTCATTTCTGGATTAAATCAATATACTTTGAAAAGTTTTAATGATTCATGATCAAGAAATCGCCGCTTTAGGTATATCATACAAAGTACAAAATATTTAAATTTTAATTTGATATAAACAATGTATATTCGAGCATAGTAGAATAAAAAATAACTATCTGCAATTCAGAGCCGCGCTCCGGTGGTCATTACAGGATTAACATATTATTTTGTTTGAAATATAATATCTGTTGTTTTGTTTTCAAAACGAACATTATTAATTATTGATACGGTATGTTGTATTTTGTATTATCGGGAAATTTAACATGCAACATGTATTATTGTATTTATAAATGGGTTTTATCAAACAAAATAATTCATGACAAAAAAATATTGTGTAGGTACAGATGAAAATCTTAATTTCCTAATGTATTATTTATTGAAAATTTGATCGAAACTCGTCTCTTTGATCCCTTATTCATATTGCGAATTAATTATAATATACTGATGCACTTTAAGCTACCAACATATATAAATAAGGTAGGCGATATTTTTTCAGGATCGTATTGTATCATGTGTTTCGAATGTATTAAGGTACAAGTGTTACGAAAATTATTATTCCGATACAACTCTATTACTACCAGCCAGTGAAGTTTTATATATAGAAGCGCCATTGAATATTGCGCCATAAATAATTATATGCATCACTCATGCATGTAAATGTTGTGTACACCCAATAGAGTTTGAATTAGCGAGACGGCGAGGCGGTAGAAACACACACATGTATTGTCGTCTTTACAAGTATTATTGGCATCTCTATATAAACTCATTGCAACGAGTATATAAAATGTAATTTTATATACTTTGATGATGAAGTGAATAGCATATTGGGGTTGATTTAATTTAATTTAAAAAACATGTCCAAACCTTTAAAAAAATCAACAATAGAAGTCAGCTTTCACATTCCATTTAGGTTTTAAAAGATTACTGAAAGTTACATTGAGGTATGTTAAATTACAAAAAAACTTAAAAGCATACAAAGTTGGCTTTGCATGCAAGAAACCCATAAATCCATTTGACTGTTAATACATACATATAACAATTTTAATGTAGGTATTTTTGATATATTTTAATAAAAATGGACGTAAATTTTTAATGAGCTTATAGGTTGAATTATATATTTTATTTTTATAGTGCTGTGTAGGAATGGCAGAAAGTCAGTAGAAGCCATCGGTGGTCGACGATGTTAATCCCTTGCAGTACTCTGGTGCACTCATTGGTGCACATTGGCATCAAGGAATGTCTGGTTGTGGTGTCAGGATTATTGGAGACATTTGTGCAATTTGTCCGTAGATGCTTCTACAATTTAATTTTAAATTTAATCACCGTGTTTAGTTGGGTGCAACTAACGTATTGATAATAATATTAATTTGTGTTATTTATTGGTGCGATCGTTGTATATAAACGAAGATCTGATGGGTAGGTTAAATATGGATGTTGAGACATACTAAATAATAAAAAATTTCTGTTTCGCATTTACTGCGGTACAAGTGATGGTGGATTTTGAATAAAGCGTAGCTATGCAACTCCTAAATGTAATTTACGCTTCTGTTGAGAAAGAAACTAAGTCAGTATTGGAAGATGTGAATGGAGTGTGGGATTTGAAAGGTGAATAGAGAATGCTCTTCGTGAGGATTTACAAACAGTGGGCGTGACTCGGAATAGAAACCACAACCCTGCTTTTCTAAGAGCTGACCTCCTATAAATTGCCAAAGAGACCCAACATAGCTACTACACATACACACCTATTTTGTAAGGTGTAGTTTATTTTAGAACATTGGATTTCTATGTTACCTTTCATCTAAACTATTGTCTTAACGTCATTAACAATATAATCCCATTTAGCATTCTTGTGTATCAAATACAAAAGCGAGTTTTTAAAAAAGTTCATTAAATTTTTGACGATCGAAAAAATGTTACATTTCGAGTCGTGACTGCTTTGTATGTCAAATACATTATCGCAATAGTAGTTGACTTTGTAAAAGCTTATTTTGTTCAAAAAAAATTTTTGCCGAAAATGTATTTGAACAATTGGGACTCGGGTAAATTGAAAAGAGATTCAAAGAGATATTTTCTAAGCGATTCTTTTAATCAGTGTCGAATTAAATGAGACGTGAAATAGGCGTGTGTAAACATACTATTATTATTCGAAATCTCGAGAGAAGAATATAAAAAATAAATATTGTGTCTGGAAAATGTCTTTTATCGTAGCACAGCTCACTGAATACGTATTTAGGACAAAACAAATCTTTATCTTATAAACATCGCAAACAAACACAACTAGAGTTTTTGTATTCACATACGGTCACTATGTTATAATGAAAGGTAATTTGGTCTTTTTTGACTTATTACATATTAATTTGCACGGTACAAATAATTGAATCTATTCAATGGGAGTATAAACAAAATATTTGAGATGAGATTGCGAAAAAGCAGCTCTCACAACAAGGGGGCCGAATTAAAAAGATTTAGAAAATGCCTTGCAGATTGCCGACAGCCAAACTAATTAGCCAAGTTAAATTGAATATTGAAGTTTGCAGTGGCCCTGGAATAGCTTTAGCGTTTCCAAACTTTTTGGTTATGTGTCAAAATAAAAGCAGGGATAATAAACAAATGTGATAAGTACATAAATTGAAAATTAACTCAATACGGTTGTAAACGTGCACGCATATTTTAAAGGAGATTGATTGACTTTATCTTTGACGTCTGACACTTGTGACAAAATGTGTTGTTTGCCCCATCGATCATCCTCGTTTGTTGTAATAACTGATTTAGATGGTCTTTATTTCATCAAAAATTAAATCCAAGTCTAGTTTGTAATTATGAAAATACGTAGTATTTAAGTGGGAATGTGGAAAATGACTGCTTTTGAGTATTTTATGCACGTTAGGAATGAAGTGGTCCATAGCACAGCACCTTTTAGAAGATCTCTCCTTGGGCACGTTCTTCTCAGCTCACTTTATAACAGGCAGATTCACAAAATAAACTTGGCCAAAAAGGGTAGTTCAAAAACCCAAGCTAGTAAGGAAGCCTCACGCTACTTTGGCTTATTTAAGACTTTCTATTTTACTTTTTAACAGGTCAAATTCTCTCTACAGACTTGCCTTCATACTTTTAAGCGTGTACATATAATATTACAATGCAACATGTTTTTTATTCATACTAAAATAATCAAATTGAAGAATAAGCACATACCATGTAATTCATATACACCACAATTAATGGTCCAAGTTTGCTAGTTAATCTTTTCAATTTTTAATTATTATTTTAAAAAGTTATCACTGTCATTATACATTATTTTATTATTATAAAAAAAAATTATACGAAAAAAATCTTAGGCCCCTTTAGTATATTTTTTTAATGATCGTACTGGCATTACGATAAAAAGATTTTAGTGTCAATTAAAAACATGTTGTATATCATATATGAATAGGTATACGTATTGTTATGTTAAATGGGTATTTTAAAATCAATTAATGATTGTATACTCACTTATATAGTAAATCAATATTTATTAAACATACTAAGTACTTCATATTAACATTATCATATACAAATTTGAATTATCTTGCATTTTATGTTGATTAATATATATGTGTACAAACGAATTTCAAAGAGAGAAGAATATAAATATAAATCAAACTTCAAATATTTGTGATTCGCAATTTTAATATATTATTAATATTTAATGATATTATATGGTTTTAAGCTTCCATTTAATATACCTACAAATTCACTTTCATTGTGCAATATTGGATTTTAAGACATAAATAAAATAATCAAATATGTATGCTTCCACATAATATATGTAAATATATAATTTTTATAGATTCTTTGTAGATACGTTTATGGTAATAATTGGAAAGGTCATAATTTGTTTTTAATAATATACATAATATCGATTGAGATCTTGCAAATTTAGTTTATCTTTTATTCAAAACCATACTGTGTATTTTTTTCTGTGTATAGCTTGTTTTAAAATAAAACATAAAATATAGCCGCTTTGATATTGAGCAGGGCCCGATATTAAGCCACGGAGTGAATAATTCTGCTAGTGTATAATTCTAAAATGATTGTAATTTGGTTCTTATTGGAAGTTTTTCGTTATTCGTGTGAATTTGAATTTCAATTGGAGCAGCAGTGTTATAAGAGTTTACTAGATGTCAACTGTGGAATAAATTTCCTTATTAAAATGGAAAAAAGTTTTTGTTTGGTGCTCTCGGCGAGCAAGATCTGCATAAATTAGAATATGATTTGTCAAGTGATAAAATGTGCGAGGAGGCATTCAGCGTTGGACGTGCTTAACCAACATCTTAACATAACTAAGGCATTTCATTTTTAAAAGAAATATTAAACAAGTTACAAAAATACTCTCCATTAGTGTTATGTATATGCATTGTGATTTAAAAATGCCAAGAATAAATTCACGTCCTTATGCGATAGAAAGTTTTGCCATGACTTGATCGATTTATTTAATTATACTTTTACAAATCGGACACCGTCATGATTCAAGCAGTCTTGGCCAGAACTTTTTAAGAGGTTCTAAACTTAGAATTTTAAGGACTGTCAAGTTTCAGCAAACAAATGACGTCGAAGATAGTATGAATTAGGTCTGATAAAGTCCATTGTAAGTGCAATAAAGCCTAAGAGCCCAGGGCCAAGACAAATTCTTGTTTTTGAAAGTACGTCCCCGAGGGGCCGGATGGAAAGTTTTTAATGTAAGCAATACGGGGGAGAGTTTAAAAGAAAAATTAACCTTTATTGCGATCCACATTTAAATTTTATCGGTCTACTATACTAGATACAAGCTCGAATAATAGTACAATATGATAAAATAATAGTAAGAACGCATTATTTTGTGATTTAATATGCGTGATGTTATATTTTTATTTATTTTTTTTATTATAGAGAAAAACAATAGAAATAAAAAATGTATAAATAGAATTAATATATAAAAATAAAATAAAGTATGATGTAGGTGCAATATATTACTATATAAGATCGCTCTTAAAAAAGCCCTATAGGTGGCAGATTTTGTGGAAAAGACTTTACCCAGGTGCGCAAATTCGTTGCAGCCTATTCAGAGGAGAATACATTTTTCATATTTTTTTTTGTTACACCTAAAAAAACATATACTTTGTCGTTGGTAATATTGTTAGGCGATTACTGAACCGTGAATTTAGCATTTTTTTGAAGAAGCCGAACGGACGTAAAACTTTCCTTTGACATCCTTTTTAACAATGGTTAAACTTTGTTCCCACGTTTTGACTAGATAAAATAATTTTCCTCAATAAAATACATATATATGAATTTGATATCAATAATTCTACCATAGAATTTAGTAATAATCTATTTGAAAAAAAAAATGTTTCTGATGACTGACGTATGATATTATAGATTCTATCGATATTCAAGAGCATAATATAATGAAAGTAACACATCCAGATGTTTTAGGTAACCCAAAGCAATACAAAGTTATTTTAAGATACATTTGTGTTTCTATTAAAATGATGAGACGCGTGTGGCAAATAATGAAGACAACTCGCCTACATTGCTACGATAGCTACGAGACTACGACTTGGCCATTAGACAAAGTGGCCAACGATGACTGATGGTTGTTGTAGTGGACTGTGGTGTCTGAATCAATTTACATGCCGGAGACAGATCCCACAACCCCTACGTGATACACCCTCTAATATCACCTACCGTATCCGGCTCCCTTTCGTGTATATAATTTACATATATGCACACTAAAATGATAATATTTCAACCAATAATAAAATAATTATTTTGCCATTAAATATTATAGTACCTACGAATTAGCTTATATATACATATGTATATAGTGGTGCCAATAATACTTGTAAAGGTGTCAAAACCATAGCAGGCACAGATGAGGCTTGACATACAGGTAGGCACCAAAGGTTTTGTGTGTCAGCCTTTGGGGGGCTGCTTCTACCGCTTCGCCTCCTCGCTAATTCAGATTCTATTGCGTGTACATATATTCGTGACTGGGCATATTCGAATGTACGACCTAATATTGAATGGCGCTTCTATAGATAAAATTTCATTGATACCTACACATTATAATTTGAAATCTTCATAATAGATATATGTTTCTTCTGTGCGTGTGTTTGTAAATCAATTCCTCCTAAACGGCTGAACAGATTTTATATAAATATTTTCTGTGTGTTCAAGGGGATTCGAGAATGGTTTATAAGTAGTTGTTGATTTTAGAATGTTTGAATTCAGCAGACGGCGCTACCATCGCTGTATAGAATATTCCCGACAGTTGATGCGACCGAATTGAGAAAAATATTTCGTGTTATTATTGTAATAAAAAAATCGTGTGCTACTTAAAATATTACATAATATATAATTAAATATATTACATAAATGTAATTAGTCTTTGAAGTATGCATAAAAAACTGTGCCTTTTGGGAATTTAGTGCAGAATCAAAGTGAGTATATTTCACATATTTTTTTTATCAAATTTACACGTGCGTTGATTAACCTACATTTTTATTTATGTAGCTAATTTTTTCAGTAAAACTTATTCTCATATTCTATCCATTGAAAGTCGAATTAGGATAAATGTACATGTAATGACGTTAGATTTTCATCAAAATGGCTAGATTGTTACATCTTATTAAAAAAAGTGTGTAATTTTGGAATTAAAGACGTGTGTACGGGACAAAGTCTGTCGGGTCACCTAGTAGCCTATATTTTTATAAAAAATATATTCATTTGGTATTGAAAGATGGTTGGTTTATTTACAAAATCTCATTTCAAATTGAACGTTCACTTAGAGCGAACAAGCTCTCGTCGGAGTAAAGAGATTGTGTTGGTGAAGCAGGGCAAAGTTTTCAATTCCAATAACGGTCGGTCAGTGAATCTTTGAGGCAGAAAAAGAAAACGTCCCTCCATTGGCATCAGTTTGTTTCGGGCGTTAACAAAAAGGAAATGCCGATGGAAGCAATTAAGTCCAACGGCAGCCACTGACTGCTTCCAATCAATCACAGGAAGGATGTTCACTGAAGCTCTAGCATTTCATTATGTTTCTACTACCTAAGAGTATATACTTCACTATTTTAATAGACAACTAGACACACCCTGAAGAATACCACCATTGTTCTATACATACCTTTGACCTCTGCACACAATCATTAATCTGTCTCTTTCTTTCTCTACTGTATTTTAATGATTCTAATCATTAAATAACGCATATTGTCACGTTAAATAACGTGTATTGTATTTGACTTCATCCAAATATATGTATAAAATTGAAATACAATCAACAAACAAAATAGATTTTTTTTCTTCATTTAAAGATAAATTTTTACAACCTACCTACGTCATTTATTATGTTGTCTGAAGGTTAAAATATGATTTGTTTTTTCTTTGATCCTCTGTTATATAGTAAGTAATTACTTTTTTATTTGATTTTCCCAATAATATTTGAACTGCTTCTATGTACATAACGTGCCTGTTTGTAAATAATAGGTTATTAAAAGTACTTTAAGTAAATAAAAAATGCTGTAGTATTATTATTATATATTTCTCCAATATTCTGGAGAAACAATAGTTGTATTAAATACTTGATATATTTGCAAAATGATTTTCAAAATATTGAATCAAATCAATGACTTGCTTATAACTATTGGCGTATTATATCCAGATAAATCGATAGGGAGTGAAGGGCAACTAGATTGACACATATCCAATTTGGTGCTAAAAATTGACAGGGGATCTGAAAAACTTCAGTCCAGTATAGGTAATTCGAAGTGGCGCTTTGAAGAGCCAACTATTGATGGATGAAAACCGAGAGACAAGCGGACATTAACGTGAGGGATACTCCATTATCCGGGAGCACGTAATAATATTTGCACTGTCATTGCTTGTGACGATGAAAATGGTATGGTGAAAAAATACAGAAGAAGTTTGACAAGAGAAGGGGGCACTTAACGTTTTGAGGACGTGACTGACGACGAGTCGAGATTTATTTTTCTTTTGTGATAAGCTTCGTTAGTAAACAAGATTGGATGACAACCTCTTGGATGGTGGACATATTTGCTTTTTGGGGTGGACTGACCGAAAAGGGGTGATGACGCACAAACTATACAAGTCTACTAATTCTTTTGTATGAGAGTTTTCTTTCCATCACATACATATTTTCTTATTACATCTTTGATATAAGAATCATTATTTTTTTAATTTAACTTTGAATATTTATTCTAAATTAGCTCGTGTGTATGTAATTTAAAAAAAATGATTGTCATCTTTTTGTTGAGGGGATCGATTGAAAAATAACATGTGAATGGAGCGGTGAAATAATGTGATATCGCTTTTATCGTCAGAAGTTGGCAGAAGATAAAATAAGGCTTATGTAACATTTGTGTGACACCAAAAAGGACTAAAGGAACATCATCCCAAAGAGGATACATAATATTATCCCAATATATATATATTATGAAAAACATTCTTGACAGGACCCCTTTGATAATTTTTATATCGCTTACCTCTTTTAAGAATATATAATCTCAAAATTCGGTCATTTTTAGTTAAACCCACTACCGTTTTTTACTATAAAATTGCCTGATAAAGTAAATCCCTCTATATTGTCCTTATCCTTATGTAAACATTTAACAGTTTTTTTATCTTTCCCTTCTCGTCACATTTCGAAAGACGTCAAAAATATGATATCCTAGTCGAAAGGTGTGAGAAATATTAAAAAAGAATTTTTCTAATGTAAAAACTTAAATTTGTTATCCACATAATTAAAATAGTTATTTTTTATTTCAGAGAATCCTGCGCCTTTTGTGAGAATGTGAGTATGCATTTATTTTATAACATTTTTATGTTTCTTAATAATCGGATGAAATACATAATTAATATCAGGAAGTAATTACGGCGTTTGTCGGCTTCAGTTAAATTAAAATCGATTTCTTGAAGCATACAACGTGTAACGGCTTCGATTCAATACATTTATATAAAATTAATCCCACGGAATTGGAAGTAATTATAAAAAATCATTGTGTTTGAGAAGAGATATACGAGGCTCAAAACCAATCATGGAACTTAATCCAAAATGTACATGGCTATACTGTGGAAATTATTTCTCAGTGAGTGGATTAAATCAACTCAAGTATGACAGGAGCAGGATCCGGTTAATATAAGAGACAAAATTATCATTTGTCGAGAGGTTCGTGGGGAATCTCAAAGTCTGGTCGTAACGAGTTCTAGATCTTTTTATTATGATAGTAGGTAATGTAATTACCTGGTTAGAGATGGCAATTTTTGTGGTACTATGGTGGCAGGCATGGTTAACAAGGCACAAAAGGAGAATTAATGGCTGACAGACGCCCTATGAAAAAACGGCGTCGCGGCGCCATTCACAAGTATTAGACCAACTATGAACGTTTCACAGGCATCTTTGTCGTTCTACTTGGACTACCGTATAACAAGTTTGCTATACCTTCTAAATTAACACACCTCTAGACATAATAACCCTCCGACTTTTTATGTCTTCACTTTGTATACGCCCTACATATTTACTTCAACTGGTTTCATTACAAATCGACCATATTATATGAGACATATGTATTAATAAGTAAATTATTAAATATCTTAACTAAGACTTCTAACTTATTTATGAAAACCAAAGGGTTTACTTTCAAACTGCCAAGTTTCATCTAATTCTAAATGTATGAGAGCAGTGAGTGACTGTCGTATCAGTCCGGGAGTTAAGTACCATTTAAAAACATTTATTCACGAGAAAACTTTCAATGCGGTGAGAATTTTATGAGTTGAAACATTGATCGAAAGCAAACTTATAGTCATATATAGAATACTTAATAGTCATCATTTGGACCCTTGATTGCTAGCTGATAAACAAACAATTTGTATAGTATATAATATTTATGGATATAAATAGTTATAATTGAACAGTTAAGCTTGGGATGGGAATCAACAGGCATCAGTTTATACATATTTTATGAATGCGGTAGAGCCGAACCAATTTTGTGCCCTAGTAACTCGCAACATATTACCATATTATATTTGTTTGTCGACTAAGATGACTAGAGACCATAAAATCATGTGTCTATGTAATCATACATTAGCATAATCTATTAATAAATATTAATTTTAATGTGTCTGTTCATAATCAATGTTCGCAAGTTTAATATGATAAGATTCCATGTAATCACTAATTAATATTGATTGTCAAACAATAACGAAATGGTATCACCCTGTATGATTACATATCTTCAGTTATTAATTCGGTTCAGTGCTTGTTTATTAGACACGCGTCACTATCGCAATATGTAAAGCCTTCAATAAGCACGTCACGTCACGTCGCGTATTGTAAATACTATATGATCTTAGAAATATGGCCCTTGAATATATTTTAATTAAATATTATCAAATATACCTTTCATTATAACCCATTCCAATCTTGGATATAATCTTCTAATTAAACATAACCACAACTCTTACTAATGCCATCAATGCTGCTGTAGCGCATTTGATCATTATATACAAATATAGAGTCATAATATTTTAATTCAGTATATATTAAATTGAAATATACCCACATAGTAGAACTATTTCTTACATACCTTTGTAATATATATAAGGTATAGTGGAATAATTAGAGTCGTATGTGCTGTTTGAATGGGATTTCGGTTGACAATTCTCGAAGATATATTCGCCAATTGTGATTGCTACTAAATTTCACAGTTATTAAATCGTACCAGCCATTTCGTCTCGAAAGCTTCTATTAACAAACACGTTAATTAAAATTTGATTGATACTCAAACGAACTCCTCATTATAAGAAGTGAAGTAAAAAATTTAATAATCAATCAAGCAGTATTAATTAATATTTCAGCGTAAATCTTTATTAAATGTACGTTAAAACGTATTGATTAATTATTTGTCTATCATATTTTGTAAACGATGATTAAATATTTCCATGTTGGATTCAGGATTAATTAGTTGGCGGGTAAAGTGATAATGGTGGCATTTGATGTTCATAACTTTACTCGTGTTTAATTAACTTGAAGGGAACCAGGCATCTTCGGATAAACAAGAAACAACACGTGCCAAAGCCTGATCTTGGAATTGGTTTATTTATAAATTTAAAAAGGATATGCGATTTCTGGAGCTGGATTTATAAAACTGCTTACTTTGTTCTTTCATAATGGTGGCGTCTTTTGTCACCGGGGCACTGGAGAGGTTTCAGGTAAAACGATTAAAGCATTCCGTCGCTTTGACGCGAAAACCGTGGTAAATAATATTCAACCTTGGAGGCAAATAGGACGTGGCCACTTCTTTTCAATAAAGGCAGCATCACGACTCTGACGCTTTGATTGAATCAAGTAAAAAGATCAAACGCGATGCTTTTAAATCCCACGTTATATAATATTGAGATTCTATGGTTGGTTGGTTTTAGTTAAAGTTGAAGCGCGATTTAAATATTCATTGTGTTGCATCGCAATCAGGTCGCATTAAATTTCTGTAGTGCAATATGCTTAAATTAATAAGCATAACTGTGCCTATTTTGTGAAGTATAAGGAACGAATTGAAATACTTCAGATGGCGGAGGTCGTCGCGACGCTGATGCCTCAAAGAGCTGCTTCTTCCAATTAACTACGATATAGTAGGCAAGATATTTCATATCGGGAATGCATTATGTCATCCTCAATTACATCAGACAAGATCAGAAATATTATATTAAATGCAATATCTCAACTCAGTCGAGATTATGTAACGACATATGTTGTAACTTGTCTTTGCTTTAATCCATCAAATGTTTATACATAAAAATGTAAATACATGTATGCATGAATTTAAAATAAGAATTTTCTGAGATATAATATAATATTGAATATTAAAAACCTGATAACATACAAACACAAGTATATTTAACGTTAGCTAATACTATAATAATACGAACTTGCGACATTCGTTTAATAATTTTCGATGTGATACAATTATAAATTTTAAGGTATACATAAGATTATTTTGGAAAATATGAATCTCCCATTTATACAGAGCAATTGTTTTACTATTTTGAAAACCAATCGTTTTGTAGTACACTATTATTCTTTATTTCATATGTATTATTAAAAAAAAAATTATATCAAAACCACGTTGGTTACACTTAGTGCGGTGTACGAGTATATATTTTAATTGAAATTTTTACTTTGTTAATTTTTTATGTTCTGCTTGGCTTTTTAATAGGAAGGTTATATTTTGAGCTTTGATTTGTATTTGCTTTAAATTGTTTTTTTATTAATCAGAATCATTTGGTAATACTAATATTGGTTCATAGATATGAGGATTGGTTGAAGGAACTGTATATATTATAACATCACACACCTTATGATGTATTGGCAATGAAAAATCATCAATATAATTAAATGAGATGCCTAACTACTTTTGTAGAGTATTTTTCTTTAAAAGTGTATTCCTTTGGCAACCGGCGATCAGAATGCGGACTGATGTGCATGCGGTTTAAAGGCTGTAAAATGTACAGAATTGGCAGGATGTAGGGTATGTGTATTATGGATATAAAATGTAAACACCGCCATATTTCACCGTGGAAAAAGAGAAGTAAGAATGTGTGGGAAAGCTGGAGAGTGAGAGAGCTCTTCAAGTGTCGGTGGGCGTTCTTGTTTCAGCAGGAGCTTGCTGTAAAGTAGGCATCCTGAAGCCTTGCTTTTTTCATTCTCATACTACTCCATATTTATGTATGTTGATATCACGGTGAAAAGTGTGAGGTACATACTTTCATCACCGCATCTCCCTTTAAAAGTCATTTCTTATTACACACTCAGAAATGCGGCCTCTCTCCGAAATGACTAATAATAATTGTTTATTATATTCATTCTAAGCCTATTAAGAGTGACCTGAGATTGTTAGATGTGGTGGGTTTGTAATTTGTAGGGCTTCTCGTTGTAATGGCGACATACAATAAGGCAGACTATTGGACAGGACATGATGACGATGATGATGGTTGATATCCCAACCCTTTGTGCATGGCAAATGTGTCCCTACGAGCATCTTTTCACTGGACCATCATTCACCACAGACTCCTTTATTTTTGTCCTATCCTACGTGCTATGTTCATACCTTTACCATACAATCTGCCCACGTCATCACAGAGATAAGCCTGAAAGCATAAAAGGGATTTATATTCTCGCCATTGTCCATTTTTTCACGAAAGATGCATAATATTTAATTCATACAAAAAGATAATATTTCACACCTTTATATTAATAGTGAAAAGTTTAATTTAAAATTTATTTTTAAATCGTTTTTACAATACAGGATATCAGAGTAAACCTGGATCAAGACGTACGATCGAGATTTTATTAATATTATTCCCGATCTCCCAGTCGTAATAACTGATCAAATAAATTTTAAATTCTTGACTTGAGTGGGATTTGAAGCCATGACCACATTATTTGTAGCCACGCTTCTTATCTCCTGAGCTATTACGCTGGTTTTAATTATTATAAATTCCATATCCTGTTAACGCTGTGTAATATCTTTTATTTTTTACTAATATTGTGACTGAAACTACTAATAAAGAGATTCTAATCAACAATATATTTGATGTAGGCATTAGTATCAGTAGAAGATTTAAAAAAAATACACCTATATAACCTATATAGAAACAAGTTGAGTCTAGATTTAAAGTTTTATAGGAATCAATAACAAAGATCTCCACGATAGATTTTTACAGAATACCCTATTTCATAATCGCAAAGGATCTTTTGAATATTTTTGGGAACTGTTAATATATATAACATACGATTTTTGGCAGCAGTATCTAAATAAAGGTTTGTTTCGATTAAGGATAATTTTACACGTATTTTAAGGATGGGTTTTATGCACGATTGCAAATAATTTTAATCAAAATTAGCATTTTAGATATGATGATGAATTTAAAATTATGACTTATAACGATTTTAACTCATTCAAATATTAAAAAGGGCTTTTAGACATATTACAAAAATCATAATTTATCATACACAAGTAGTAATTTTGCTAAAAGGTTCGAGTGTGTATATATATTTTGGCGTAGACTGTCGTGTAATATAAGAACTCATAGGGGGATAGTCGTACTGTGATTGTCACCACACAAGGATGGCGAAAAGGGAAAAAATACATAATTTATGTGGTCAGACAAAAGCGACGAAACGATAGCTCTGTTCAGTAGTCTTTTCATACTAAAGTGCCACGTTTGCTACAAGACCGACTAACATTAACCATACATACATACATAAAACCCAAAGAAGATCATTTAGCTGATACATCATTCTTGACATGTCAATGGACAATATTATTATTTGATATACGTATCTTTTCCATTTAGAGAATTAAATGGTTTCAGATTCATCCACACAATATTATATGCTGGGTATCAAATAACGGTGGTTGTTATCATAAAGTTTACTATTATTCACTGCTCTAGTTTGCATCGCAAACTTTCTGAACGGAATATATTAATTATGAAAAGCATTTCGTTACAGTTGTGAAATATACTTGCAATAATTATGACACTAAGAATATATAGTATGAATTGAGATGGTTGGTGATTACTGTACTGTATATGTGTGTTTGTACAAAGTTTTTTCATATTTAAATTATTAAAAACCAGTGCCTTAGATATAAGCATAAGATATCGCGATATGTGTGGCTAAGTGCGTGGTTAGTTTAAGTGGATCAAGTAGCCAAAAACATCAGTTACTGGTGCCTGGGCAAACATTATACTGTAAACATCTCTCTTCATATTCAGTTATATTTCACAGTAAAATGGGTAAATGCATTGTTACTACTTATGATATGGACTCAATTATACACTCAAATACATCTAGGCTCAGTTTTTACCACTGACTACTTCTTTAAGATGTTTAAAATATTATTGCGTTTTAATCGTCAAAGCATTGTCACAACCACTCTCAGCGCCCACTAGGAAACATGTTGAGTAAGGGAGACACACTTATGCCTTTATTCAATAGGAGAGAAGAGTGCAACAATACATGGGATAAAGAAAATTACACTAATTATTTATATGAAATGCGATATCTAATATTTATATCTATGACTAGGGCACATATTTCTTAAATTTATTACGTTTTAGTCCTAATCCTATATTTAATATCTTTTTTTTGTTATTTTTCCATATTGAATTTATAAATACATTCCAAGTTGTATTGTTTACCAGTGATTCGGATTAGATTTTTTTAAATATAGTTATTGAAAAATAATATGAATTGCCATTGAATATCTCAAGCATTTTAACAAAAAAAATCTGTATTAAATGTACAAGATTTGGTGGATGTTTGTAGGTGGTGTAATTTGATAACGAGTGGATCTTCTAAATAAGTGTCTGGAAGAAACGTAAAATGAAATATAAAAATGTTTCATTTTGGTTTCCGCACGCTAGAATTCTCTCCGGGACATTTTTTGAAATTCAATTTGCTGCGCTTTCAGGGGCGATTGGTGTACGATATTTATGTGGGAAAACTTAGATGAAAAGCTTAAGGGTGGTTGCATGTGTCCAGGGATCTGAGAGGGTGGTTTGGGCTGTCATAACTGGCGCCATCCTGTCCCACCCACGCAGTATTCATTCTCCTTCATCTCCCACACCATAACTCCTCATTCTTCCTCCTATAATAGTCCGTACCCGAGTCACCAAATGAAACAGCCACTTTTGTTCTGGCAGATGAATAGGCCGTCGTCGTCTCCTGCCTTGTCACTTGGGGAGGGCGTTGCCCCTGAACATGTCACACTCAGGTAAGCCTCAACTTATGATACATTCTTCAAAATCAAACGATTTTTCTTAGAAACTAGTCTCGAAATAGAAACACAACGATTTTCCATCAATGATACGATAAAATATAAAAAAATTTACATAGAAAATAATCAGGTAAACAATAAAATTAGTCGCCAAAAATATTTAATAATTTTTCTGATATAATCATACCAATGTTTAGATGCATCTTATTTGGAATCAATTGAAAGATTGTTCATACATTATTGTTCAAGATTGTTCATACATTAACAAAAAAAGAAATTATGATAATCAATAATTTTATAACGACACCGGATTGAAGTCTAATAAATTGAAATAATTCTGAAAAAACGATATTCCTCATTACGTACTCGTAAATATTTATTATATATTATTATAAAGAGGAGCTATTCATTTTATAAGATTTTTTTTTAAATTATTTTTACGAGAAAACAGTCGTCTGAATTACCAGAGAACCTACATCTCTGATGGGGGTTTGTTGAGAGGGTTTTTTTGACACAACAACGTGCTAATTGTCTGTTGGTGATTATTACTAGTTACGCAGGTCACTAACAGAGCGGCTCTTCCCGACTTAATCATCGCCTCAGTTTTTCCCTTAAAATCCAGGATATCAGAGTAAACCTGGATCACGACGTAAGATTGATCGATTTTATTAATATGATTCCCGATCTCTGAGACGTAAAAAACGAAGAAAATTAAAAAAATATTCTATTATCCCCTGATGCTTGTGATAATTTCAATTTAATAAACTTCAATTCGTTTTTTTATCGGGCTTCTTAAAGTTAATGTCAACTTGTTTTATTGGTATAGAATATTTATTTTTTGCAAAAGCGTGTTTACAAAAACATTTCTACTAGGATTACGACGTGTTTTCTGTAGGCTTTCGTATCAGACGGAGCGTGTTTCTGGCAAAAGGCGAGTTCATTTCTGTCTGATATAATTTGTTAGTGGGTGACAACGGTTGATAAATATATGTGCAAAAGAGACTCGAGGATACACTTAAGGATGTTTTTATAGTCAGCTTTACGCCTTACAAAAGAGTAGGCCGGTGGTCACGTAATGTTTTACTTAGTGCTCGGTATTTGTCCCAATGGGGTGGCATACGAAGCCTACCTCATATTACTTACACATCACCTTCCAGGACACGATCATCTCGTCATTCTATTCTTCAGGGACACATCAGATACTCAAACCACACATAAAAGTGTTGACTGATGTCAGAAACTAAAATTAACGACGCGGAAATGTCCAACATGACCTCCACAATATCACGAAAAATATTTTGTTCTGTGTTGATCTTACTTGGCAATATAATTAAATATCAATTATTTTTTATTGATGAATATACCGCAATCACATTTAGATTGAGTATCTCATTATTTATATTATATTTGCTTCTCTAAGGCTCGTATTTTTTAATTACACATAATAAAAATATGTCTTATGCGACTTAATAAATATTGTTCGACTACTAACTATTCTATAAGTATGTTCATAGACGCATTTGAATATATATAATTATTATTGACAAATTTAATCAAAAATAGTTTAAAACAGTGCCCAATTATTTCAAAATGTGTTGGTGTACGATAAGTTTTATATAATACTTAAATTTTTCAAGCGCTACAATCTATATAAAGGTCAGTTTTATTTTATATAACCAACCAGCAGCGTCGCAACGCAGGTATAAAAATAATTTCATGTATGCCTATAAATATTGAACTATGGCCTCTTTCTTTTGTTTGATAAATCGTTTAGATACGCAGCTTTGACCTACGCCACGGTGGTATTGTTGGACGAAATTTACAAAATAACTGTGTAAATTTTCCGATAGGATAATATATTGACTGTGGACCGATTCATATTTGAAGCAATAGTTCTCTGGTTTTATGTGGATTGCGTGACGACACGGAGGTAGTAGCTTTATCGTGCCATTTCACAAAGCTTTTATCCATAAATAACTTTTAATAACTGTCCGCGAAAGTTATATTACAGCCGTGTTTGAGAGCCTGACTTGTGATTTTATTGAAATTTCATATTCGTATTCCAGCGTTTGCTGTTACTATATTGTTTCCGATGAAAAATAAGAGTTGACATTGTTTTTTATATTTGTTGACAATTTTATTTAAAATATCCCTAATCGCTCGGTTATACGATTTTGTTACGTGCATTTTAATGTTTTGAAAATAGCACGATCTAACTCTGTGGTTTTACTTTTTATGGAATAAATGGCATTAAGTTTTATAATGTCTTGGGTCCGTCGTCGCATGGTTTGACTACGACGGCGTAGCTCGTAGCTACCGGCGACCGTGGCGTGAATTGCAAATGAGGCTAGTTCATTAGTCGCCCGCAAACATCTCTTCGTCAGCTTGTGGCAGCCTTTGGTGTGATTTTATACTTGCAAAAAGGTGAATATTGGATGTTTTGTGCCAATTTCAGCAAACATTCCCTTGTGTGAAAATACACCCTTCTCAATCATTCAAAATGAATTTTACAGCGTGCAATAAAAAGTTTTCGAATTGTTGAATTATTCGTAGTCACTTATTTATTGGAGATGACGAACTTGTTTTATAATCGCACATTATCAAAGCAATGTATGAAATTTTATTTTAATCTCTCGGAATGTACAGGGTGGATTTGAATTAACTAAGAATATTTCAGAGGGTGGTAAGGTATCGCAAATAATATATAAAGGAAAAAAATATTTAATACATATTTAACAGACACAATACACACGTGAAATTGACTACTGAGTACTTCACAGAAACAGGTGATTCCATGATAGTGGCCCAATCTTGATTCCAAAAGCACTGTTCTTGTCTTTAATTATTTTTTCCATTTTCAATTAATAAAAATATTGAATTTATTTTCCCCTTATTCTTGCGATATTCTACCACTCCCTAAAATATTCTTAGTTATTTCAAGTCCACTCTGTATAATTCATTCATATAATTCACATACATGTATACTCTTATTGTATCAGATTTATTCACCATTATAAGATTTTTTAGAACATAAAAGAACACATCGATTTATTTCTACTCTATTGCGGAATAAATATAAATTTGTGAATTACTCAATAATTATTATGAAGCCATGATCATAGAGATTTTGTTAAGATGCCAATTTGGTTGTGAAAAAGTAAAGATGAAAACTAGAATGAAGCTTCGTATGTGAGCTGGATTCTTCATGGCGGCAAAGGCTTTATGAGAAAGTTTTCCTTTTAACGGCGAGCACAGATTCCACCATTGTTTAACGTGGAATTTATCCCATGCTCCTGGAAAAAAACGTTTGGTGTGGGAAGTTCCTGGCTAATACCGAATACTAACACACACTGAAATTCATGAATGACAAGCGGGAAAACACCTGGCTTCAGTAGTATCACCAGGTCTTTCGTTAAACCCCTCCCCTTTACATTTGGAAAAGTATCTCAAACACACCTTTTATTATATTGTATAAATCAAGCAAAGGCGAATATCATTTATGTGGTAAATATACGACAATGATGACCATTAAGTTTAATATTATTTTCATGTTTTATTAAAACATAAGATACACGTGCCGAGTAATATTGTGACCATGCTCGTAAGCGATCCTAGTACTTACGGAGAACATACTAAAATATTAACGACACAACTCCCTATTCGCAAAGTGAAAAATGTACTTGTCGTGAATCTTTAAAAATATATTTCTCTTTAAATAGCTTTCAATGAATATAATATTGATATCAATCTTCTAACTCCAGTGTTTTTATAATTTTAATATATACATACTTACCAATGTACTTTTTCGTTTTTACAACAGAAAATATTCCCTTGGGTAATCATCTTCGTGTGCCAAAATCAGAAATTTAAATATTTCCAGGATTACTTTTACAGGTATACGTGGTTTGTAAAGTAATACACCTAATAAGATTGATATTGTTTTTTACTTAAATATAATTTTTTGGTCGTCGGGTGAAAATAATCGGAATTGAATTAAAAGATATTTTATTCTTTCAATGTAAACCTCTTTTTATTTATTTATTTATTTTACGCCCCGAGGAGCTTATTTTTGAGAGGGTTTTTTTATATACAACAACGTGTTAATTGACTGTCGGTGATCTTAACTATTACTAGTTACACAGTTCACCGACAGAGCGGCTCTGCCCCACTTTATAATCGCCTCAGTATTTACCTTAAAATCCAGGACCTCATAGTAAACCTGGATCAAGACGTACGATCGAGATTTAATTAATATCATTTCCGATCTCCAAGTTGAAATAACCGAATCAAATAAATTTAATAATTCTTGACTTGAGTGGGATTTGTACCCTTGACCACAGTATTTAAAGCCGTGGTGGTTTTTACTAATTAATTATTATTTTGATGCGAGTAAAATGATGGATTTGGAAGTATTACAACATCAAATACGGGATATGAAAGACACGCAAAATAATTAAATATTGAAAAAATATTTTATAAGTTATATAAGTAAAAATCCTAGGACTAAAAATTCCTATAAAAACCGTCAGAATAAAATTAAATATCGGTGAATTAATAAGTATGGTGCCGCCGTGTGGTTAAGTGGTTGGTGATTCCTGAGTGAAAAGTCTCATGTTCATTCCTCGTTACCGACTATTGTTATCTGCTATTTCTACCTAGTTTGGTTGACTATATATCAAAGATTCTGTCTGTGTGGTTCGTCTGGGAAACCATCACAATATACATATGGCTAGGATTGATATCTGTTTTAATATTCCATCATATCTTCACGTGCCTTCCTTCATTCATGCTGAAGGATGTAATAATGCCGATGTGATGTAATATTCACCATAATGTGGTCCCAGCAGGTAAAGTTCCTATCAATTTCAGGCAAGGAATATCGCTTGCACCTTTGCCTTTTTAAAATGTTGATGCTATGCAAGGGGCGAAGTAATTGCGAGAACTCACCAGCTTCGAAGCCAATTGGGAATTCTACGGGATCGTTTGTGAATTGTAGAGTAGGGCATCTGGCCAAATTAAAAACAGACCAAATTCACACAAGGCTTCGCAAGAAACCTACACACTCTTTAACTATACAATGGATCCGGTTTTATTTATTTTTTCAAAATACATCACTGAAATTATTTATCACTTACAAGTTAAATTTAATTTTATAACCCACGTTTCAAGAAGCTAAGTGTTCTGGCTTTTGAAAATGAAATAGGCTCAGAATCGTATCTCGATTCCTGCTAATGAGGATTTAATTTCCGTAGTAGTAATCAACCAAATAATCTTATATAATTAAATGGCCCAATAGAACTACTCGTAATTTTGATATATTCAATATTCGATTCGACAGCAATAATTTTCTAATTAGTTCATATATAAATAGACCATACAGTATACGTAATAAATTAAGCTTTTCTAACTGAAGTTCTAAAATTATAAACTATATATTAATGGCTCACAACTAATCATTCAATTTTAAAATAATTGAAAAAAATTGCGTATCATTAATAGATATATAAAATTCAATATAGAATCATATTTATCGAATTAAGTAGTCAGTAGGTGGTTATATATATTTTTTTATTTTCGCGAATATGAATGGAGTAAAAGATAAAAGTGAACCATGTGACGATGAAGGCGTTACTCTATTTACATGCGACAATGAAAAGTCTCTACACAAAATCGTTTCCGATTCGACGAGCGAAAAGGGGGAGGAAATAAGTACAAAAAGATGTGAATTGAAAAGGAGCATGATGTTTGGAATGTGAGTGCTTTATGACAAGAAGCGATAAAGTTTTCAATATTCGTATTTTTCAGACTATAGACGCAGTTTTATTAATAATATAAACAATGATATTCAATTTGTATTTACTTAATAAAAAATGAGAACACATCTGGTTAAGGAGTCGTCGGTAATTTTAAAAGGTACTCCGTTAAAATAAATGCCCCTCGGGCGTGGGTTAAAAACTTTTGGGCTGACATACAAAGAAAATTAATTACGCAATGAATCAATGCCAAGATGTAAGGGTGTAAAAGAGGAATACCTGGATGATTGACTGCCTGTTTGAGGTTATGGGAGAGCAATGGGGAATAAAAGGCTTCATAAAAAATATACATCATCATTATTAGGCTTAGAGGCTTATATCCTTTATTTTTGTTGCAGATTGTCCAGAAGAAAATTTTGGTGAATTGGTAAATTTTATAATTATTTTATAACACTTATTACACGATTTTTTTAGTAGTTTTCAGCATACTTGTTCTTAAAATCTACATATAAATTATTATGGTCAGTTAATAATCGGCTTTTATTATTTGAATAATGCATATCACCGACTATTTGGTTGTTTGGTATTAAATATTCATAAAGAGCGGAAACGTGGTTTGCTCATAAACTATCTATTCATAAATCACACGGTATGATAAATAAATTGATAAATACTTTGACAAAACAATTCAATAAATTTGGGTTGGAATAGTAATAAAATCGCAATTAACAACAATAATTAAAAATAACATCTGTTGAATATAACATACTTCTTAATATAGTTAGAACTTTAAACTAAGAAATCATACTGATTTTGATAGACATGTTCATAAAAAGTTTTGAATTAAATAGATATAAAATTTATATATTTACGTAATTCATTCAATAAGTGAATATTTTTTATGCAAAGACAACAAATTTTCATTATGGTATATAAGACATTTTAATAAAAATGTATATTATGCATGGAAGCTCTTAGTAGCTTGGTAAATACATAAATCATTTTACCAAGAAATATGTAATATATAAACCTTTATTTATTCATCGTATTGATAATGGTATTAAGTATCAATATAATATAGGATTAAGTATTGAGTGTGGTTTTTTATTAAATAAAAAAATATGTTTGGTAGAGAAATTGTAAATATCAAAAGAGAGAACCCACCAAATCCAGCAATAATAAATATGCCTTTTATGTTTTTACTCCATGTAATCGGTTTGTTTTTCTTATAATATTATCGATATTGTTGTTCAGTTTGAACCTGAAAATAAAAGCCCGTCATTGTGGGAGGAGGAGGTTTATTTCGGCAAAAATTACGCGCCGGGCATTCGGTTTACATTGACCTTTATCTACAGATCTTACATTGTATACAACGTACGTCCGTTTTTCGATAACAATCTACAGGCTTCTTTTGGTTGAAGAAAATCTAAAATTTTTTGGTACTCAGAAACTTTGGGGGGCGCCGATCTTGATTATTCGGAAGATGGGATGAGGACGAAGAATGTCGAGACGGCCTTCAGCATTGAGAAAGAGACGTAAATAATTGAATGTGTATGAGCAGAAGAGAACACAGATGGAAAGCATGTGTATTTTTACATTTTAGATATATCGAAAAAAACCGGAATTCTGTATTTTATAATGCTTGATTTGTCTTAACATATCAATAAGAGCCACATTTTCCCATAGAAACTGAATAATGACAATATTAGGTTTAATCATAGTATGAGCGATACAATACTATAATTTATACCCATAACTAACATGTGAATTTAGACTTTCTTATCAATATTATTGAGCGATAAAAAACAGAAACAAAAAAAGTTTATTTTGATTAAACGAAATTTGAGTTAAGTGATTTTAATTCTTATGAAAATTGCGCATAAATAAGACGAAATTTCTTGCCGTTCTACTTGGTTTTATTGTTAAGCAGATTTATGGTTAAATAAAACATTTTCGTAAAGTTTTTCTCTACCCAGACCTGTGATATATACTTGAGTATTTTAAATTTGATATCACAGTGATACACTTTTTTCAAAGTTTGTTTGCATTATTTTATTAAATTTTACGCCTTGCAGATTTTAATTTTGTTCTTAAGACACACCTGAATCGTTCTGAAATTAGATTTATATAAACGTAACTTATTATTAGAGGATCAACGTTTGTTACATGGAGGATATATGCTATTAGCAATTTCAAATTAAATTCCAAAACATATCTTATTAAATTATTGATCCCCCCGTTTTCATCATCGTTAACCTCTATAATTAAGGTTGGTTGTGAGGGATAATAATTCTTGAACAGATGAATGATCTTGATATATTGAATCGCAAGTGCTTAATTGAAAAGATTAAGGTTATATGGCAATTATCTGAAGAAAATAATTGTATTTATAGCATGGTCAATAATTCTACCAAAGATTATAATAGTATTTTGAGCTCTATCTTTGAAAAACTAAGAAATAATATAAATGGTAAAGTTGTGCGGTTGTAATAATAGTAACAGAATCTGTCACGTAATCCAATACAGCCTCCGGACATCACTTGGTAAATTCGAATCGAGCGAGAAACTGACTCACTTTAATTTTTCACCGTCTCACTTGCGTAATACAATTGTGTCGAAAATGTATATATTCCGAGTGATAAAAGATCCTGGCCTAATTTGATCTTTCACGAGACTATTG
This sequence comes from Agraylea sexmaculata, assembly GCA_022606485.1. Taxonomy (NCBI): domain Eukaryota; kingdom Metazoa; phylum Arthropoda; class Insecta; order Trichoptera; family Hydroptilidae; genus Agraylea; species Agraylea sexmaculata. The sequence goes on from JAGTTH010004574.1 coordinate 68,385, forward strand.
AATTTGCTGTATAATATTCGCATCACTTACGTTACGTTATTCACACTCAGATAAGTGTTGAGCTGCCGAATTTTAATAGCAATCAACACTCAATTTATGCACTATTAGTCATGGGTTTTAAACGTGTATAATAATATCGTAAGGGGGTGTTGTTCATGTTTCGCGAGCATAATTATTCATAGCGGTGTTAGGGTGACGTATATTGAGAAACTTGGGGGTTAGTAGAGCATTGTGCAGGGGGTGGGATAAGATTCACCTACTGGGACCGGGATGCTTCATTTGTCTAGCTTAACCAACTTAAAGTTGGCTTTCATAGTGACTGTTTATCGCGTGGCTTACTTCATGGGAGGTATGTTTAATTAAAAGAAAGCTCTACTACCGCACTCTTACATTTTTACGGCACAGGCTTAAATATATACATTGTGCACGCTGAATACACAACCATGTCAAATTGCTCGTTAAATTATCCCAGTGCTCGAATGAACTAGACTTTTTACATTTAAAGAGGATTGCATTCACGTTTTTAATAGACCTCTGGAGGATTCAAATGTTAATTAATTAAAAACATAACAAATTTATTAAATGTTATGGTGTATCTTCTCAACTTTTGGTTTAATTATCAAGTTTAATAGATGAGAAGATAAGGCGGGTGATTACAAAAACTGTGGTCATGGATTTATTGCCAAAAAAACCCATGGACTCACGAATAAATAAAATCGGCTATTACAACTGGGAGGCATTTCAGGTTTACTCAGATGTCCTGAATTGTGAGGTAAATACCGAGGTGATTATAAAGTCGGTCAAAGCCGCTCTGTCGGTAACTCTTGCAACTGTAATAGTTAAATAGTTAAACGACAGGTAAATTTGATAAAAGGCCTTCGGAACAAATTGAATATACATAAATAAAACAGTTGTGAACACGTGTTGTGAATATATTTTTGGACTGCAATAATTTGGTCGATTATACATACAAATGGTCACATAAATGTTTGTTCAAAAATGTATTTTGGACCGAAAGAGATGAGATTATATATCAGAAATATGGGTCGAATACACCACTATTGTCGGATGTTGTTTTTTTCAGTTTCCTTCCTGTTTCTTATGCAGATCACGCAACTTTAAGTTCATAAAGTCGCTGTCCCTTATTATTCATGTTGTTTCCGTCCTTGAGCCATGGCTACAACTTCTTTCCATAAGACTTTGTTTTTGTACTGTTACGCCCATGTCACTCTCTCCAAAGTCCTCAGGCTTAGTAACAATCGAATTGCCAAATAAATTCCGTTCATTTGGATGAGTTTCCAATCGACCGGCTTACTGAGTGGCCGCCTGCAGGAAATGTTCTTGGCTTAAGTTCAAAACAAAGTGCGAGCCAATCGTAGTCAGTTGTGGGCTTGCCAAGAAATTAAAATTTTGAATGAACATCGCTCCTATAAAAAACTATGTGTAATGATGAGAACAATAATGAATCAGCAGAATATGATACTTTTATTATTTAATATATAAGTCACAAAAATTTACTTAAATAAACCTAGTTTTATTCATAAGCATTTCAAATGTTCTTTCAAAAAAATTCGCAGTTTCTGAAAATTATATGAAGATCTATTGAAAATTTTCTTTATCACATGAAGTATACTAAGTAATGTTGATAAGCACAATCGTGAGGTGATTCCAATAATTTGACTGTACTTTTTCACTGGAAAAAATACGACTTAAATGTAAATGTAACCATATATAGGCGCAGGTTTGGAGAACGAGTGCCTCTGAAAAGCATTGTTCAATACTAAATTTATCAATATTGTAGGAAATGCATAGCTTTAAAAAGCTATTTGTCAAATTCTGTAATGAAGGCAAAAACTTTTTCAATAGAAAGTTTTCAATGCTACGAAGAGGATGAGCTTGTTCACGTAGCAAATAATGCGTGATCCTTGTGCTGTTTCCTTCTTCCTCTTCCACGTGTCTGGAAAATCAATACTTCCAATGATTAAAAATACCCTCGTTATATTTATGATAATATGTAAGTATTGAAAAAAAATGTTTTAGAAAATTTGTAAATCTTGTCCTATCTGAATGGAAAGATTTAGTTATCAGTCGCTAACTTCTGATCTGAAAGCAAAGGGATATTGAATTAATTTAGTTAGGGATCTTTGGTAGTTTAAAATAATAAACCTCTTCCCAAAAGCAGCTATTTAATATGAAATACTGGTAGCAAAGGTTATGTAAACTATGGACTATGGTAAATGGTAGATTAATTATATGTTTTTCAATACTCGACATTCGTTCGCAATCGAAACCCTCTCTTTTTTGTGAAGAGGTATGCAAGGAATATATTATTTAACTAAACTGAGAGTTTTATCTTTATAAATGTCAGAATAAATGAATATACGGTTAAGTTAAAAATATATATAATAAACTATTTGTTAAATAGACTCATTGCAATATTACTTGTTCAGATTGGCAGTGACCACTACTGTCAAGGTAATCCCTTGTTAGAGGCTTGTCATGGAAAGGCTATTCTGAGACTCGTTATATGACAAATCCTAAACTCAGCTATGTCATTATTGTGCAACCAGTAACAACTAGAAGTCCCAAGATATGCTCGTTGACAGTTGCCTGACTATACATATATAATATATATTAAAAATAATCACCCAAAAAGTTTTAAACTAGTTATGTATATGGCAAATAAAGCAATTATAATTATTATATCTGGTTTCAATTTATATTGTTATGATTCTTATACCCACAAACAAACAAAGGTTTGATAAAAATTATTTTATAAATTAAAATGGGTAATTTCACATTTTTTCATATAATCGTTTTTACTGTAATAGCAAAATAAGACTAAGTATACGTAAAACCGGACAGGAAAACATTCTATAGTTATTTATTTATTTATTTATTTTACATATTAATATATTATATATATAATTATATCATACTGCAGTACCACTAGAGAATTACGGGGGATCCCAATTCGCCGTGATGATAGTGCAGCAGTCCTCAGTTGGAACATGAAAAAATAGAAAAGAAAAATTAATAAAAAAATTACAGTAAATTAAAAGAAGACTGTAGAAGAATACTGAAAGTTGTAAAGATTACTATAAAATATACCACGTATGCGTTATACCACTTTAGTGAAACGATATTTTTAAGCACAAATTGTAAATTATTTTTTAATGTGTTCCATAAAATGTGTAGTTACAAAATATTTTATTTAAAAAAAAATATATGTATATGAGTACATAATTTATAACCCATTATTAGTGATCTAAAAATATTCTAAAAAATTTCTAATCACGAAACACATCTGTAGGGGATTTAAAATAATATTTCAATTCTTAATTGTAAATTAAGAAATATTAATTATATTTACAGTATTGGTCTTTTGTTAGCGTCACATTGATATGGCATATTTATTAAGGGTTAATATGTAATGATGGCAAAACTCAATTATTTATAATTACTCTATTATATGTATGAATAAATGTTTTAACTGCTTAGAAGTCAATCCTGAATATGAAATTGTCGATGGTGATTTTGAGAATATTGTTGATTGAGTTGGATTATAATGGATGTCGATTTTCAGCGAGTGCGCGTTCTGTCAAACATTAAAGTGATTAATTATAGATTGTCAATGAAATATAAATAGAGCTGTGTCCGGTGTTATGTTCAAATATCAATGGTGGCATATTCATTTGGTCGGAGATTATGTCACTTGACAATTTTGCCTTCTATATTCCAGTGGAGTACGAAGCCGATGTGTCTATCAGATTGTTCTCAATGTCTATGCCTTTCATGTGCTGTGCCTCCTTTTGTGTCTGATAATAGTGATAATACATACTATGTAATACTGCCGTCACTCGAAACTGTGAATTACCATCATTCTAGGTATTCATTTCGATTCAAATTTGAAAATTGATACCAGAATTCAATACGTTCAAAATATGTATATCTGATAAATAACTCATTTTGTCTCGTGGGATTAACTGATTGAATTGTATAGTTTTACATTTTCTATTGCGTAGGATGATTGCTTTAAATTTGATATTGAATCCAAAGTTTTCGGTAGTGATATAAATATAAGGCATTTTTCAATAAAAAATAATATTGTATATTTTTGAAGCGTAGGTACAAGTTTTTTTGTAATTTAATATCGATAGCTTTTCCACTTTTTTTGTGTACATATATAAATATAAATACACCTTATATTATATATAAATTGCATTAATACATTCTCAAAAGTAAACGCCTAAGGCAATTATACTATAAACCATCTCTATGTCGAAAGATAAAAAATATTACCTTATTTTTTCATTAAGTTGAAATTAGTTACTAATCGGACACTATATAAAAATATGATAAATTCCATGGATAAAAACCGAAAATATTAGAAAAATGTATATGTCTTGTATAAAGTGATTGTATTTTAAACCACGATCCTAACGAGCATCCCTAGTTTATTATATACCTTGGAATAGAGAATTATCAAATATTAATAAAATATTAGAATTTCTTAATTAAATTTGAATTTTACATTGATAATAGAATACTTCTTAGGAATTACAATCGGGTTTACAGAGTAGATAGTATATAAATATTTTTACGTATAACTCACGTGAATTTTGCACTTTCATTTGATATGAGAGGAAATATTGGGGGAAAAAATCCAAAGCCATAAATTATAAAAAATCCACGAATTAAGGTTTATTATTTAAAATTATTTTTGTTTTTTAAGAAATTCTGTATAATCACCACTAGAATGTTAAGGAAATAGTCTGTTGTCTTATTTTTAAATAACAAATAAATATAGTAAGAGTAAATATGGTCATATTATAATCGATAACGTGCCTTATCTCAGAACTATGAATAAAAAATATGATGATGGGTAATATGTGTACATAATATAATGTATTTAAGGTAGAAAGCGTTTGAAAGTGCTGTAAAGGTGGGAAATTAGCAATTACTTAGAATGCGGTAGAAGTGGTCGCAAGCCATTTACCTTTCTCTCCATACAAACTACACTTACTCTATTCTATCTACAATGTTTAGTAAATATAATATGCTCTAAGGATTGTACACGTTCAGATTTCATTATTGTATGTATGTACCTTCAACTTATTTCGATTAATGTTTATACATCAAAGTGTGTATGTATCCAACAAATATATTAATTCATGTAATCTTATTTAAAATACACAAATTTCACAAATGAAAACAAAGCGAATATTAATGAGTGCTTGAAAATAATAATATGATTACACATTGTGAAATCGTTTGAGACTCGTTGGAGCGTAAATGCGTTGACGGGAATATTGTATCGAATATCGGAATGTTTCCTGTGAAGTGTGCATTTGGTTTATTGTACCCTAATTTTACTTGGTTCGATCATTAGTTACGAGCCGACGAACAATGGGGATGTTAAACTATGGCGTTTGATTCTATGGTGTTTTTGCTTTGTATGCGATATGTGTCTTTGACGTGCTACACGACCACACTTCTGAAACATTCACGGCTCTTACTTAATACTAATACTAATGAAAACTTATGTTGAATGATTCAATTATTATATGTGTACTACTTCTAAATATAAGCATATTTAGATACAAATATAATATTTAATTTTTCCAAATTATATACCAAGGTTCGTTAAATATAAACAAGTGTAACATACACCATAGTCATCTTTTAAATGGATTATTGTTACAATTATAACCTGTTTAGTATATATTTGGAAAATTGTAATAAATTAAATTGTCAAAAAATATTGACATAGAATAAAGGAAAATTAATATAATTTGTAATGAATTTAAATGAAAATAATTTATTCAAACATTATTAATTACTTAGTTCAATTTTATAGGTTAATTATATTGTTATGACCTTATTAATTTCAAATGTCTTATTGATACTCTATCAAATTTTGAATAAAATATAAACTCATGTAAAAATATTGTGTCTATTTATAATATTTTAAAGATTTAATTTGATAACTTATATTTTATATTAAAATTTTTGTTTTTAATTATTTAAAAAAAATAATTTGTAAGTATTATTATTTTTACTGATATGTTAAAAAATATCAAATTGTATTTTTGAGACAATTAATTGAGAGGTTATATTTGTGTAGGAAAAATTTTATAATTTATATTTTTAAATTTATTGAATGATCTTCTAGGGTATCTCATACAGATATTCTCGGTTTATTTAAATAAAATTAACCCAAATGATTATTTTGAAACATTTTCCATTTATTAATATTTATTTTAAACGCATGAATGTATCGTAAAAGGAGATATATATATATAGTTTGAAACTGCTAATGACTGTCGCTTTTTACGCTGGGCTGAACTAGTGCTTCACGTTTGTGTAATTTGAGAGAATACTACCAGAAATTATTATATAAAATCCAAACAAATCGTTTTTAAAATGTACTCTCACTCGTTCTACTAAACATTTCTAAATAAATCGTAGCCTTATAATATTCATAATATGATATATGGTTGAAATGTAAAATATACACACTGAGAATTCCGTTGTCAAGCAATTAACAGTGTAGGTAATATTTTCTGAGAATCGGATAAGTCTTTCGCAAAAATATATCGGATTGAGTGTGAGGCGTTTTGGCTAAAAGGTGGAGCGGATTTGGAAACGATCCAACGATGAAAAATGAAAATAGAAAATTCAAAGAGGATGCAATGGAGTAAGTGAAAAGATACCGAAGACATAAAGCGAGACATGGATTAAATACTTTTAAAGTGAAGGGAATTTTAAAAATTGAACTCAAATATAACATTTCAAGGAACAAAGATTGACGCTTGCACTGGATGTAAGTTTTCGACAAGTCTAAAGCTAAAAGTACATATTGCAGTTTGACCCTCGTCTACCAGTTCACGTTATAAACTACGTTGAGAACGAGTTGAGAATACATTAGTTTGGTTTATATTCCACATAGGCGATATTGCGTATCCAATAAATTCGTAAACACAGATTTATCCAAGTGAAGATTAATTTCAAACAAGACGAACGTGCTTAGAAATATAGAAAGAAGAGTCAGAAGAGAAATTTCCAAAGACACACGCATCCTTTTTCAGACATGATAAATATTGCTTTCTAAAATGAAAAATACAAAGATAAATCAGCCAGCGTGTCACAGCAGATATGCGAATTGTAAAAATAATTTAAGCTGTGAATGTTTTTTTTTTCTCCGCAGATTTATTTGAATTAAATTCTTATTTTGATCAGTACAACCGCTTAGCGAGATCCTTTTTTTAAATGTCGCGTCATTATCACGGATCGTTTCAACGGAGTATAATATCAATTAGATAAATGGTTTTATCAGTATATTTTTTCAACACTCGGGTTGTTTTCCACCAGAAGCGATTAAGCTTGGAAGCAGCAGCATACAATTTGGAATGAATTCTAGGGAAAAGTCCGCACATAAATCTGTGACGAGATTGTCGTGACGGTTTGATATATCCCCGGATTTCAGTCCCTACCACATTCGACTCGACCCCCTTTTCTTTCCACTATACCTTCGTATGGTTGTCTTCTTCTTTTCCATTTTCATCCCTTGGTTTCATTTATTCGATAGCGTTAAAGATTTGGGCATTTACGAGTCAAAAGTGAGTGTACGACTATGAACCCTTCCACATCTTTAATTGCTGTCGTATTACACAGACAGATTAATTACATAAAAAGTAATAAATGGTGAAATTCAATTGAATTAAAGAATTTGATTTTTTACAAATAAACTTGGCAATTTCATATATGTATATACAGTATGGACTTAAACTAACTGAGAATAATTAGAGTTTGGGTCACCATATTGAAATCAGCTGTTTATGTTAAGTACTCAGTAGTGAATATATATTGCAATTTCATAATTATATATAAGTTTTTACAATGATTGATAGAACAATACATCTTTGTAAATAGTCTTTGATGTACAGAGTATATAAATATTTTTACCTATAACTAACATGAGAATGTTTTATTTAAATTTGACACGAATACTACTATTAAATTATAGAAAGAATGGGGAAAAATTAAGACCCATTTACAAATATGAGGATTAATAAATAATAACAACAATAAAAGCTATATTAACAAAACAATTACAAAATATAATGCTTAAAAACTAAATAACAGTTCGTTTGGGTAAAACAAAATTTGTGTTGAGTTCAGTAGTGTATTGTGTACTTTTTTTATTTTTTTATATATAAATAAAATATTTGATATTTTTTTTCGCTTAATTTTTCTATACCCTACCACCACCATATTCTCAGTTAGTTCAAGTCCACCCTGTTGTTATATCTAATTTTCAGTTGTAAATTTTATCCTGCTATGATTAATTTATTCTAATGTAATGTTGATCAGTTTTAAATTTGGTAATTTTTAGTTAAACATCATCCCTTGTATTGCACCTGAAGAAACCTAACAAATATCCGACCATTGCGATGCTGTGGTGAGTTGGCTCTACAAACTTGCAAAGTGGGTGAATAGTTTGTCGCTGGCCTAAGTTCACAACTTGGTAACAGAAAATCATATCGAATTTCCATCTAGTCTCACATGATTAATGTGGTGGACATTTTGCTACAGACTCTGTTGGTTGTGGTTTACCGATGCACTGGATCCTAAGATATGGAACCTTAGACAAATGTTGCCTTTGGCTCTACACGACGCAGTTATGAATTATGCAGATTTATTAATTTAAAAATAATAATGAACATTTTTCCTAACAGAAATATATTAAAATTATTTATATTCCATAGATTATCTAAGGCAAATTTAATTATAATTGTTTTAAATGGCTTTAGGGTTTTTTTGGTAGAGAATCACAGTTTATCACATGAGAAGGATGCAGGTCGCGTATGTTTTCTGGTTTCCGTCCCCTCATTTGTCATCCAGTAATCCAAAATCCAAGGGTGTTTCTCCCTCATCCCGTTTTTCTAATGTTAATTGTAACTGGCGGTGGACCGCATTGATTAATGCTCTTTTTCATCTATATTGTTCGCCTACTTTTCTGAAGCTTCATTAAATATATTATATATCTCGGTAGATTTATTCCCAGTTCAACATTTGTATATATCCGTGATACTTTATTGTGTTTTATTAATAATGCTGAAAATCCATGGCTTAACTAGTAAGAACATGCATTAATTTTGTTCATCAGTTTTGCTAACGAGATCGACGATATAAAGAACACTTTGTATGGTAAACTTTTGTCGTAGAATGGCTTAAAGTGAATCGGCCGATATAATTATTGTCACGCTCTGAACTCCGACCAACTTTTAAGTCTCATAATGCACTTCAGCCAAAGAAAATTTTGTAATACCATATTATACTAACCATCATAAGATTATTTAACGAAGACCCTTGGTTTGTCGTTGGGCAAATGTTGACCCATTCTTATTTTACTAAAAGGGCTTGCGTATCGCATCCAGATCCAGTTCCCCTTTCGATCACGTACTCGTATCCCTGTTTTCAGAATAATGATCCTCCCCGGCGGCTACTGTGGTCATCTTTTTTACATAAAACTTATCGGCTTTCTCTTGTTATATGTATATATCCCTATGATGATATTCACAAGATATTGCTTGTCATGAATTGATATATTTATTACTTGGGAGTATTTTCATGGGGTTTATGAATATGTGTTCATAGCACGCACCTGTCAATCTGGCCGCCGGAAATTAGACTAGATTTCTTATGCGATGAAGAAAATCAGTATTCGGGACGAGTGTTTATTCTTCTTCTTCTCTTTTTGGACGATGATTGAATAAATAAAAGCGGGAAGAGCGGCCGTGCGTGGCGAAGGACTAAGACAGGCGACATAAGACCAAATATTCTATCCCTTTATACAGATAAGCTCACATTTTACCACTCCAACTTCAATTTAAAAAGGGAATTCTACTGATGATAAACCATGAGTACAAGTATAACGTGAGATTGTTATAATACTTATAATATGTGAAAAATGCCGATCCATACGTTATCGAAAACCACCCAACGCGACGCTCATAGCCTGTGGCTGTCTCCATACCGTAAGACTTATTTGCATGATAACTTCAATTGAGTATAATAAAATGTTAACAGAAACAGTATTTTATTTTGAGCCCATCTCAAAATCAGTTCTTTATATATTTGTGCAGATATAAAATTCATTAAGAATCTGTCGAAAGGCAAAGTAAATCAATTTATTTAGTGGGAGAGACGGCTTCATGTTGTGCTTTTCGTTCGTGACTTTATTATGACCCGAGGCTGGAAGCTTCTTCTATCCAGGGGATACACAGAATTGTTTCTTCAGACACTACTATCACCCTCATTTTTATCACTACAGACACCTAAAACAACATTACTATAAAATATACCCCACTATTGCTGTCTGTCTACTAAAAACTAAAGAAAGACACATCTTATTAAACTTTACGCGAGAATACAGGAAGAAGAAAGGATGTTTTTTTCCTTTATTATATTCATTGTATAATATAATATAGAAAGTTATTTCCGTTTGGAAAGGTTGTGTTCAAATACGTAATAGCCAATATACGCTACCTTAGAGGAGACGAAATTTTGCGGGTGATTTGAAAATATCCGGTATGATTTCCAGAATAACCTTCGTAAGACTCATCCTGTTTTTGAGTACGGTGTGGATTACTGGTTGCAAAGCTGCCAAAAAACACCGTTTTGATAAAGTACTATTATTGCAATCTTCTCTAGAAAGACATATATTTCAATCAGAGGAGAAGAGTTTTGATCAAAAAGTAACAATAATAAAATTGTATTAAGAATTCGACTCAATACTCGAATAAATGATTTAAGATTTATCTAAACGGAAAGACAATTAAATCATATTCTATAAATACGTGGCTAGATGTAAATAAAATTGAGTTTCCCGACAGATCGGACAATCCCGAAAGGGATAATAATGTTTTACTGTGTCATACTTCGTTTGTTAGATATTCAAAATAATAAAATAAGTTATCAGATCATGCATAATTGTTTAGTTTATTCAGATATTGGATCTTTGGATACTCACTAGATAATTAAATTTTACCCTATTACGAGCTTGGGTATCTATGGTGATTAAAATTATTTCGGTATCATTCACGGTTACATGGCATAGTAGATGTAAAAATTATTATATTAGCAGTGCAATTTAATATTGTAGAAGTTTGTCAGAGGGTTTGCTGTAGAATGACGAAAATAAATTGAGACTGCCATAGATACGGTCGGGATGCTCTGCAAGTCCTTGACAGATGTTTGTTTTAGCCTTTGGTAGAAGCTCCAACTTGAAGCCTTCGAGCAAACATATATTTATCTAGAATTCGACTCGAGTATAAGCCTTGAGTGAAAATAGAAAAAGGAAATATAGAGAAGAAGGGCAAACCAAGATCTACTTTATTATGCACTGAATAATCATTACTTTGAGTGACAAGAATTCTTCTCACCTGTCGATGTGAATTTAGTATTAATTAAATAATGTGATAGAATGGATAAAAGGGTTTAAATATTTCGCATTAACAAAGAGACTTCAAATGGAATATAAAAAAGACAAATATATTGGTTGATTGGCAGACATTCCCAACTCACACTTACAAACAAGCTATTGCTGTATAAAGCAATAATCAAACACATTTGGACATATGGATGTCAACTTTGGGGGACAGCTAAGGATACTCATATCAGCAGTATCGACAGGCTACAAAATAGGACCCTGAAAGCAATTTTAAATACTCCATGGTACGTACCCAACTGGGTCCTATTACAGGACTCTAAAACAATGACAGTACGCGAAGAACTGAAAATATTCAGCGAAACGTACCAAAGTAGATTAAAAAGTCACCCGAACGTACTATCGAGGGACTTATTGACCGTAGACTACGCAAGACGTCTACAAAAATACAGACAACTTGACTTGCCAGCAAGATTCAAGGACTGACAATGGTGTTTACTTGATAAAACAAGTATTAACACTAATAACTAAAACACAACCCTTAAGACAATATAAAAACAGACGACGAGTAAGATGTCTTTAGACAGGATACTCAAAAATATTAATAAAAAAATATTTGTGCATTAATATTTATAATAACGTTATTGAGCGAAGGGTGTTTGGTATGAAGCTAGCGAATTCGACGCCATATGGAGCACGACAGAGGGACGGCCATTGTCAAAGAAATTAATGACAAATGTTGTTTTATTAGCGGAAGGGACTGAGGAAATAGAATAGAGGCTCTACATTAATATACAACATGGCGTCATGTTGAGGCCGTGTGTATGAAATATGGAAATCATACGACCTCACCACCGACTATAAACTCTGCTTTTCCTATTCTGTCCTCAATATACGGCCAAATGAGAGGGTACTTCATATGACTTCGTGACCATTCACTGCATCCTTGATCCCTATGAACTTCATATAATGTAATAATAATAATAAATAAATTCTTAAAGAAGTCCACGAGGACATTAAGTTAAAAATGATCAAAGCAAATATCGCAGATTTGAGTAAAAAACATTACACTAAAATGACTAACTTCCCGACTAACCCAATCCAAAACCAAATATGACTCGATGAAACGTAAGTTCATTTTACCAATGGACTTCCAAAACTGATTATTTTTAAAAATAAATTGTCAATTTCTAATAATCCACTCAAGTCAAATTCGGTTTTACCCAAACAAACTGTTAACTAGTTTTTACGCATTATATTTTGTATTTGTTTGTTAAAATTGCTTTTATTCCTGTTATTATTTATAAGTCTTCAAATTTGTAATTGGGTTTTTATTTTTTTCCCATTTTTTATATAATTGAATACTATTATTCATGTCAAATTTAAATAAAACATTGTCATGTTAGTTATAGGTATATACTATGTACACTTATTATATTAAGTTTATATCCAAAGACGTATTGTTCTATCAATCATTGTAAAAACTTATGCATAATAAATAAATTGTAATATATATAAATATTGAAATTATTCACGGCTTTTTAAGTGTCAGCATTTTGTCAACTGTTTTGCTGGTGCAAACAAAGACTTGGTCAACAGGGAAAGCACATAATAGACTTTTTTTATACACACTATAAATATTCCACTCCACAACCTCAAAATGGAATAAAGCCAGCTTAGATGCAAGAACGAAATTATTATACATGCACTCTATTAATTGATTTTACTTTTTAATTTACAGATCGATTCATTTGCTGTACTGAAGCTTGAACCACTGAAACGAACGTGAGTTTTTTCATATTTTTACAGACAAATTTCATGATAACGTGTGGATTGTGGTAGTTCAGGTTAACTACATCACTTGTCAAACGTATCTGTGTTATCCTTACAAAGTATAGAAAAAAAACGCTGTCGGTGTTTATAATCCACAGAATATAATATTAACTCTCGGTGGATGAGTTAAATTATTAAAGTATTGATCCTTCCAACATATAAGCTGTACCTATAATCTGTAGATCATTTACATATTTAATGAAACATTTTGTATCCCCTAAAATATAGTGTGTGTATCATTGCCTTGATATTAGACATTTCAAATAAAATTTATTAAGAACGACATGATAAATTTAAATTTTATTAAATTGTCCTTATAGTATATGTTTCATAAAATATTCAGGGCTCAATCAAGGATTATGATAATAGCTTATTCTCGCTCAAGAATGATAATGAGCTCTTCTTGATAAGGAGATATTCAACTTGTTAAGAATATAATGGACTCGCTTAGATCACTTGATCTTCATTAAGAGATGAAACTCAGGAAGAGATTAGATATCAGTTAATCGGAATGTATTGTAAAGCGAATTCAACGTTTATGTATTAGAGAGGTTTGGTATTTTGAGTATTATTATAGGTTAGAATTTCAACATAATATGAATGTTTGTAATTAAACTGAGAAAAGTACAATCTATGAAATATACGTATTTTCTTGGTCGTAATATAAAAGCGTAATACGTTGATGAAATGAGAAGCACAGATTCTTCAACAGCTTACAGCTTATATAATTTCATAGAAAAAGATTTCCCTTGCTTGAATTTAATTAACACGCCTGGATTTGTAATTTCTCTGCGAGTACAAACGATGAGATTGTTCGCGTCTTTAGGAATTCATTTTCATTTCATAATATTAAGATGTACTGGTTTAATTTGGGACATTTGATTGGAGTAGTTTGGAACTAAGTATTGAATCGATCACTGTTTCTAAACTTCTTCCGATGGGAATAATAGTTCATTGGTATGTATATGAAATATCGGGAAGTCATATATCAATATTATGAACTAAAAGTTGGTTATTATACATTGTATAGTAAAAGTAGTGGTTATCTTAAAATAAATATGAATAGAGAATCATACAATTAGCATTCATCTTAAGCTCGCTGTTTATGTTTGAGTATTTCCTTTTGCCGAGCAGTTTGCGCACCCGACAGCCCGTTTGTCACAGATGAGATATCCTCTTCAGATCCGGCTGTAGAAAAGAAGACTTTTTTTTTCAAAAACCGCGTCAGGCACTTCATTACGTCTCGGATCGAAAGGGGGTGTAAAAAGGTATAGAGTAGAATTTTCCACCCCACCATGACGACGAAAAGAATGGGGGATAAAAAAGTTATAAAGTAATCAAATAAGGCCGGGTAAAACGATGGGTGCTCGTGGACTGTTTTATTGTCACGCCGAGTTCTTTACTCTCTATTCGTAAAAATTCATCGTAATATTCTCCAGTGATGCTGGGTTAACGTCCTGGAGATGATCCCGCAGGTTTTTGTGTGATGAAAATGTGTACCCCGTGTTGGATATCTCACTTTGCTTTGTTCACTTCTCAACGCCTAAACTGGGTCACATTGATCCGTATTTTCTTACGGCTTTATATGACAACGAAAATTATCATAAATATCGATAACTTTATAAAGTACCCAAAATACTACTGTATTATTATTATAAATGTTATATTTGAAATAGTATAATATAACATGTTCCAATTGAGGATAAGATATTTTAACGCGATTGATTCTTATTGATAAATTATCAATGATAATCCATACAACTGGTGTTGTGTATTCTGGTTATTTAAATAAGAAATAATTTTTATTTTAGTCCCTTAAATTATGCAGTGGCTATTTCTTAAATATTTATTTAGCCTGTTATAGGTGTGCGCAATTAATTTGAATGAAAATAAAATTTATTTCATATCAATAAAAAGATTTTTCATAAGATTTAATAATCAATAGTTTATTCAAATTTGAAATCTTATCATCAAATCGTCAATCAAATCAAATCAAATCTTAAACGAATAAAATCAATTTTATATATATTTAAATTCATTGTGCACACACAAGTGTAATGGTTATTTAAGCGGATAAGAAATGTTTTATTTCCTGTTTTCCAGTAATACTTATAATATATTTTGTTGACCAATTTTGTTCGTAAAAAAGGAGCATAAACTATGGTTTGCAGATTAATTTTCACAAAAGTAATTTTTTAACTTTACGGGTGAAAAAATAATCCATTTACAAATTATTATTTATAGAAATTCATTTTCAATGGAAGACGATTGATCATCTTTGTGTAATGGAAATCATTCCTTGATGTTATAATATAAGTTTTGTCAAAAAGCAATGATAATGCTTAGTATGTCTTTAATCTTGTTTGCGGCTCGGCGGTGTATGGTTTGAAGAGAGTAAGTTTCATTATCAATTTGTTTTGGGGACTTTAGTATAATCTAGGTGCGGTTGTAGTTGGCTGTGGTAGTGGTTGGACCAAGAGTAGGAAGAGTATGTCCTATTTCTAGTGCCTTAGGCCTATAGACTACAACTTGGATACTGTCAACCACAAAACTTCACTAGTGACAAAACTGCGAACACGTTTTCAAACTATACAAATACAAAAATATTATATCCACATTGAGTGAATATCCAACCTTGAACTATCAGGTAAATTGTTCATTAATCAAGTTTTTTATTTGTTTGTGATAAGTGATAGGTGTGTGTATTGAGGGTAGAAGCGCGTTAAGTAACGAAGGGAAGAAGTCTCTTGAGATGCTTCTTAGAGTATGTACGGTGATTTTGAGAAGCTGTGTTTAGGCAAGTGTGTTAGTGAAACCAAGAACAAGTTGGGCAGTAAATCTTGTGTTATATTGCCAAGTGTAGGCTCCCACTGGTATTCTACCACCATCCTGCCATCTAAGGATAAAGAATCCCCCTAATACATTGTATCAGACCATTTGTGTTCCGATAACTCACCCTCTTCGTTAGTTCTGCTGGTTAGTCCTGCTCTTCCCATACGTCTTACCTAAACATACATATTTACATTGATCACATCGGCTGCCTCAAATACATTTCATATTTTGAAATTCATATTAAATTTTTCTAATCTATAATTTTATTAGCAAGAAATGCCAACCATTTGTTTTAAATAAAGAGACAATAGCATTTGTATACTTAATGCCAATATTAAGAACGGGAAAAACTAGCTCTTCTCAATCAATTTAAAACAAATAATCACACGAAAATGTTATAATGAATTTTCATCCATAAAATAATGATTGTCATATTATGACATTCATTATTGTAATTTATTTAAATACATTTTATACACAACAACGTGTTAATTGTCTGACGGTGATCTTAACTATTACTAGTTACACAGGTCACCTGTATAAATAATCGCCTCACTATTTACCTTGAAATCAGAGTAAACCTGGACCAAGATGATCGATCGGGATTTTATTCATATTATCCCAGATCTCCCACCTATTAAATTAATTTGACTTGAGTGGGATTTGAACCCATGACCACAGTATTTGTAGCCACGCTTCTTATCCCCTGAGCTATTACGCTGGTTATGATAGGAATTATAGTTTTTGGGTATAGCACGTAAAGAATAGGGGGATTTAGGGGGTGGTAGGGTATCGCAAATATAAGCGATATTTTTTATTAATAAAAAAGTAATAAAAATACATTAATAATATTAATTACGTATTACAGACACAATACACGCGTCTGTCACTACTGAGTACTTAGATTAGGACAGTACAGAAACAGCTAATTCCAAGATGGTGGCCCAAACTCGATTCCAAAAGCTCTATTAATATTTTTCCATACCCTTTGAGATATCTAAAGAAATTTATTTGATGTACCTTTCAAAATATTTTAATTTTGAATTGTCTCGAGTATACTTTCGACTACTAGTATGTAGTCATTCTCAGAGACTATGTGAGTTTATACAAAGCAACGGTATACATACTATATAATATTTCGTAAATAGAAAAGGCCGTAAACACTGAAAAATACAGGTGCTATCGTAGGAAGGTGAATGCTTCAGTTTATTAGTGGATTGTTTTGGATCGTATGACGTCATTGGAAGAACCTCTCTTGAAAAAACCTAAAGGGAAAAACTGGAAACACAAAAAAACCGAAGCAGTAAACTTAGTAAACAAGAATGCATTTTTATCTATATTTTTAATAAAGTGGACGCAATAAAGGTAATGTGTCAAGATCCATGCTGTTCTTAAACCTATTGATCTAAATATATGTATTATATTAAAGTACTAATCAGAGAGATCAATATTAATTTTATAGCACTAAAACTTGTTAAATTTACAATTAATGGACAGCTTAATGAGTTTTTATTTTTCATTTATTTAAAATTAAAATATTTACATAAGCCCCTTTATTGGTTGTATTACAATTTTTTGATTATGCATAAGTTTTTACAATAATTAATAGAGCAATACATCTTTGGAAATAGTCTTAGGTGTACAGAGTATATAAATTTTCTTACCTATAACTAACATGAGAATGTTTTCTTTTAATTTGACATGAATAATAGCATTAAATTATAGAAATAATGGGAAAAAAATTAATACCTATTTACCAATATGAAGACTAATAAATAACAACAAGAATAATAGCAATTTCAACAAAACAATTACAAAATATAATGCTTAAAAACTAAATAACAGTTTGTTTGGGTAAAACCAACTTTGAGTTGAACGGATTATTAGAAATTTGCATTTTATTTTTTAAAAATAATATAAGTTTTGGAGGTTTATATTGGTTACTTTTACTTATTTTGTATAGAAATAACCTTAGTAAAAGATGAATATGTAATGGGATAAATTTACCGATTTTTTTATTAAAGTTGTGTGATGTGTAGCTGTGTAAAGGTCTAAATAAATAACAGTAATGTTAGTAAGTTGTGACAACTGCGAATTTACGGTGTAAACAATATGATTTCCCAAAGGCTGAGTTCGGTACTGTTTGGTAGCTCTAATGAAATTCGTAATTCTTCTGAAAACAGGTCTTCAGCTCTCGATATCTAGGTTATGGTTTGTATATATGAACTTGGTACATAATACATAATCATAAGTTTAAATCCTGGTATAAATAATGTGGAATTTTATTGCGGAAAACTGCCTTTTGTTATTCTACGTTGTAAAATTTACGACCCTAACCCAAAATGTATATTGGCTGCGTGAAGTATGCGAGAAGCTATATTTTGTAATATTTACGGATGCAGCACATCGAAAATACAAAATTTATTCGACAAACGAATTAGTACCACTGTTCTGAAAAAAACTTGGGCATTGGGTTGTATTAATATATTAATATAATTATAAATAATCCGATCTATAAATTGAAATTTACTTCCAAATAAATATAGATATTCCCCTAGGGGATTCTTTAATCTAAGTAAATATAGGACTCGAGATCTGGGCTTGTTAAAGTTGTTATCTTGTTGACTTAGAGTTGTATTTCCAAATCCGAAGGTCCAACTTCTTTGCCTGGGACAGGTGCGAGAATAAGAAGTTTCTCCTTAAACGCCTGCAATTTATATTTGCAGAAGAAGAAATCTGCATTCTCCTTACCAAACTCATATATCATAAAAGCTTGTACATATTTATCATACTTTCACTAAAAAAGTTCCCCTGAATAGTAGTTTTAACGACGTTTTTCGATCTAAATTATTTGAGTTTTACAGATACAATGAGTGATACAGGGAATAAAATGACAGTCATAAAGTGATAAAATGAGTTTATATTGCAAAGGAATGGAGTGAGACTAAATAGAGTGTTTTTTTTTCGACGATAAGTTAAAATTAAAATTCACTTGAGAAAATCACAATTGTAGGGTTGCCCTTCGTTTAATCAAAACCAAAGTACTTCATCTTTGAGTTGAAGCAGAAGACTTCTTCTTCATTATTTCTAAGCGTAAATATTTTTTATCCGAGTAGCGATGCAGAATTTTAATAAAGGTATTTTCGAGAGAATTTTTTTATTTGTATACACCGAAAACATTTTTAATACAGTCGGAATGTTAAATGGGTTAAAATATTTGTTGTTTTTTTTTTCTCCCCCGACGAGACACAAAACTATTTTAATTATTTCAAGCGCCCATGTTAATTGAAATTTCTTGTTTTCATCGTGTTAATTAAAAATTTTGGTTATTTTTATTAGAAAAAGAGTTCATAAAATATTACAAAAGGTTTGTTTATGTAATTAAATTTTGTTAAAATAGGCCTTGTGTTAGTTTAGGCATAGTTAATATTGAAACTTCTTTGGAATTCTTAGTTGGAGTCCTATCGATGATGCCTTATCTTTAGTTTTCAAATTCGTTTAGGGTTCGTTTCATCTTACAAAAGTTTTATACTTACCTGCGTACGATTCGGTTTGAAAAAGTTAAAAGTTCGAGTACTTACGGGTAGAACTTTTCATTATTACATTTATTTTTGTTGAATATGTAGACAGTTAGTTACAGCGTATATGCTGGTTGTTCTGAGGATATTCTAGTGATTTTAGTGGAGATGGCAAAAAACCTAGGGCCTATGAAGAAGTGGGTCACTAGAATAATAGGAATGTGGGATGGGCAGGAGTATTTCACATTTGTAGTATTGTAACTGAAGATATGACCTTAATACAGTAATATTTATGAACTTCCGGAAGGAAAAGCTGTAAAGGCCTGCTGCTGTGGCCAGATTAATATTGTCCCACCGAATTCAACTAAATGACCTCGATTCAATTATATGAATACTCCTATTTATACAACCAAGTATGTATTTTCCTATTTGAGATTCTATTTGAGTAGATATCTTAGCAAAACATAAAAAAATTATAACACTATCATATATCTAATATATATATATATATATATATATATATATATATATATATATACATATATATATATATATATATATATATATATATATGATATATATATATATATATATATATATGTTATATATATATAAATATATTAGATCATAACAGTAAAGCATGAACCATCATCACCTTGCTATTAATACCTAATGCGGTTCGGCAATGATGAACATTTGTCAGTAGATTATGTCATTTATGTTATTTGGAATAGTTTTTTTTTTTTCATTTAAATACAATAACCCTTGATAAATTTATTTATTTTAGCCATTTTAAATCAATAGAAATATGATAAGTAGCAATGATTTGTATATAAATTAATTCAATACATCAATAATACAATTTAAACCTAATAGCATCATGAATGTTAATTTAATACACAGATTGGAAGAGTATTTTTCATTTTAATAGAATAATCGTTAATAAATTTATTCATTTTAAATGAATAGAATACAATTAGCAGTAATTTTGGGCAACGAAACATTTCGTTTTTCATATGGTTTATATGTTATAAATTACAATTTATTTATTTCAATCGAATTTTACATAGTTAAAACAAAACTATCTTATGAATTACACTTAGGTATAGAGACTTAGGTATTTATTTTTATTTGATATGAGAGGTAACTAATATTAAATAATAAAAAATGTATCCTTCATGTTATATGACTTTTTTCCATTGTTAAGCAAATTTTCATTAAAACATATAGCTTTTTTCATATATTCCAAATCTATCGTATACTAGAAGGATACTCAACTAAACCATATTGATATTTCAATAAAATACAAGTTTGGACTTATTATTTTTGTTATCTCACACCTATGATGACAAAAAATACATATTTCGTTATTAATAAACAATTTGGGAAATTTTATTTATATTTTTTATTATTATTTATTGCTTCAGTTATAATATATAAAAGTAATCCTAATTTCCTCGAGTACACGTATACGTTTAATTTTATTTTTATTATCGTAATATTGTGGAAAGTTGGTTGAATGGTTGTCTTAGTGAAATGTCGGTTGCGCCAAGGAATGCAAGGGATTTAAGGACGTCGTAAAAATAAGTGATATACGCCTTGACATGAGATCAAGTCATAAATATGATAAGATGATGGGATAAGAAGGTTAGCAAGATGAATGCATGGTGGACAAGTAGACCGCCATTTCGAAAATGTATCTGACTACTTTTCATTCAAAGCCTTCAACGCTTTTCTCGACTGCACTTGACCAAAAAAAATCCAAAATATTTGCATTCGTAAAAATGTGTTTAAAAATTGTGTGCTCAACCAAAAAAAGTCCCGCAAGTTTAACTGGTATCGCACGGTATGAAAAACGGACTGTAGATTATGCACGGCATAATTTTTAGCTAAAGTAGGACGCGACACACGGCTTATAATTTAATAAAATCGAGATGAAATGTGAAAAGCAAGCACTGTGTCCCTATTTTACACAAATTTAATGAAGGAAAAACACGGGTGATTTATGAAAGAGGAAATGTAGTGACTCTGTCGACGGAAGCTCTTTTAGTCTAGCTCAATGGATATGCCAAGTTTTGCTTGCCGGACAAAAAAAAACGATTTTTAGTGAAAAGACCATAATTTTGTAAAGTTTCCGGCTTTGGGTTTTGTTTAGAGGCAGAGTATAAATTGTGGAGAAAGGAGTAGGTATTCATAATTTCTCTGTAGTGTGAACATTGTAATTAATATGTACCTATATTCATACATTGAAAGAAAAAATATATCTATCCTAACCAAATTTTTCTATTTTTGAGTATACATACTGATATATTTAAACAAAACAATTATAACAAAAATGGAACTTCTAATCATTTGAAATGAATATCTTCTTCTGGACATTGTAAAACGGACAGTAAGTTTTTATTGAAATATATAATAACAACTCATTTTAGTAAAAAATCAACTCTCTCTCAGACTAAGCCTATTTATTCCCCATGGTAGTATGTGTAGAGTAAAATTCAATATCAAAATGTCACTTCGTAATCCACTAACGCTTCTTATTGGTCGAGACGGATCCGGTTTTTAAAAGTTCATTTCCGTTTTATTCGTTTTGAAGTTGAAATTTATTATTTATTAAGAGTTAATTTAGCTGTTGAATAGTTAAAAATGACAAAACATAGTGATAAGTTATTAAGTATCTTTGCTATCTTCCTTATATAATAACTTGTATATGTAAGTTTTACAACAGGTGTAATGTCATTGAAAAGTTTTGGTGTTGTGTGACATGTCGGTAGATGTTTGCTACATGTGTAAATTATATACATGCGACTTTAGAGTTCATATTAAATAGATAATAGCTCCTGTCTTCGATAACTGTGAATAAGTTTCTTATTGCCAAGTATGATAGTTTGAAGTATGAAGCATATAACATTTATGTTGACACCGACGTCAAAGTTCCAGCTTCTAGAGCGACTTAATTAAACGTGGAGACATCCTACATAAATATATATTATCATGAAACTTCAACGTAGATTAAAGGTTTTTGCCTCATTAACTTATACTGTAATGGTATGTATTAACCGCATTTTCGATAAATATATTTCAAGGATTTTTGATCGAAAAAGGGCTCAGTGTATGTGTTTGGACAGAGAGAATAAAATTGTGATGTTGATGGAGAAGCGTAAAAGTGTCCTCTCTGTCGAATTGACATTTGACCCTTTGTCCCCCGGTTACGTTCAGACCCTTTAGTCAAGGATCCAGCCTTTATTTGAGGTCGGTAATAATCCTCTGTCATTGTATGGGAGATGTTTTCCTACGTGTAGTGTGAATACTCGTACACTGACTAAGGCAGTATAAGATTACTTTAATCAGAATGTATAAATGGACGATATGGCGCACATATGTACAAGGGTAAGGTGTGTTGAGTCTTTTTCATCTTTTATGGCTTGTACGTGAGTAGGCCTATCTGCAATGTCTCTTAGCTGGACACCTCATAAATATATGAATACAATCTCATATTTCAGCCACTATCTGTAATATATTATATAATATAATGGTCAGGTGTGTACGTGATCCGATATCACATATCATCATATTAAACAAATGTACATGTTAAAGTAAACACATATCCTCTGTACATTAGTTTATTTAAAACTAATATACTTGAGGGTGGAATGCCTTTTTTACATTAGTCCTTACTAAAGTTAGTTCAAGAGGGTGAAAACCAGGCCACCACACAGCAATGAGTACTTAAGATCTAGTTTGCTAAGCTAGATCTACCAAGTGACTCCGGTGCCGTGAATCGAACCCGGGAGTCTTCACTCACGAATCCGTTACACTAACCACTGGGCCACAAGGCGGCTCATATCAGAGTATTAAAATAAAATATTTGAATGAAGGGACACTTTCGATTAACATTTTTTAGAATGCACATATTTAAATATAATGTATCGAGTATATTATTCAATGCGAGGCTGTTTTCAGGTACAAAAAATACATCTTTAAATTTAGAGTGACACCCCTCATAACGAGTTTAATCCGTTTCAGATCCATGCTCGTAATTCGAAGCGAATTTTCCCATACAAATGTATGAACAACACGATAATCCGTCCCAAGTTAAAAAAATAATTTGACTTTTATACATTTAATCTTTTTTATCTATAAAACATTCATTTATTATTGCCGACGTTTCAAAATCTCACTAATCTGTTTCACAGCATTATCTTTTTGTAATTCGCAGCACGAATAACGATGAATATCTAAGGATAAAAACTTTATTGCTTTAATTTTTTTATCAAAAATTAGTCTAATAATATCTTTTATATATTTTTTATATATCATCACGGATTTGTATTTAAAAAAAAACACGTTTACGTCCAAATGTATGACACCGGCAATGTGCTTATATGTATAGAGATGCCAATAATACTTGTAAAGACGATAATAAATGTGACGATAGAAACGGTACCAATAGGTGTTCGTCGATTAGCCGCTAGGGGCGCTGCTTCTAACGCCGCCTCGTTAATAAAAATTCTATTGCGTCTCTATCTGTCCCTTTAAGTACCCGCGTTTGTGTGAGTATATATGTATACGGTTTAGAATATAGCACATGTATTAGTGACCGGCCACAGTTAAAAGTATACGGGAATAAATGCATGGCCATTCTATAGATAAAAGTTCATTGGACTCTGGTGTCAATTTACTCGCTATGTGAAGAAATGCTCCTAATAAGGGTAAATTTTCACTATTTTTTGCTCGTAATGCCAAGTACTCACTATGAGGGGTTTCACTGTAATATAGTAGAAAAAATTCTATGAATATAGCATAGAGTAAATTAGTTACTAGTGTATAAGTTCTTTAATATGTTTTATATAAAAGTCGGGTCAGATGCAATTAATACTTTACCCGTGGAACCTACATAGAACAAATCGTATATAAACTGTTAGGTTGTGTTCTCGGGGAGACAAGTTTTTATAGAAGTGTTTGAGTTATCGACTTGGGTAGTATAAACTAAAAGTCTGAATGTCATAATAGAGAGGGTCTATGGGTGTTTGCAGTATTGAGTAGCCGTATAAGGGGGTAGTGTGACCATTGAGGCAGTAGAACATTGGCTGAAGTGCAGTTGTAGTGCCAGCGGGCTTGTTACTACATTTAACCCACCCTCCCTTCATCGCGTCATTCTGAACCACCCCATCTCTCTTAATGCAATTTACACAGCTTATTTATGCCATAATTTCAAACAACGCATAACGTTTGTTTGAACTGACGTCGAATGCTTGCCTTTTGCTCACTACGTGGAAAACACAAGCCCGGTTGCCCACAGCTTCTTTATTTATACTCTACGACGATTGAATTAGTAATAAAGCTTTTCCTCATACACATAATGCAATTGACTCTGAATAAACATCGGCCAACTGTGTAAATACTCCTCA
The DNA here is from genome assembly GCA_022606485.1 of Agraylea sexmaculata. Classification (NCBI taxonomy): domain Eukaryota; kingdom Metazoa; phylum Arthropoda; class Insecta; order Trichoptera; family Hydroptilidae; genus Agraylea; species Agraylea sexmaculata. The sequence goes on from JAGTTH010004574.1 coordinate 93,434, forward strand.
CGGCACTTTCAAATCTTTATCTCAAATAACATATAATATTATACGATAACATTTATTTAATTATCTATGCCCCGAGTGGCTTTTTACAAATTTTGACACGACAACGTGTTAATTCACTGTCTGTCGGTGATCTTAACTATCACTAATTACACAAGTCCCTGACTAAATAATCGACACAGTATTTACCCTACAATTCAGGAAATCAGCGTTAACCCAGATCAAGACGATCCTTCGAATTTTATTAATATTATTCCCACACATTCACAGCCGTAGTAACCGATCAAATCAATTTAGAAAATTTTTGACTTCAGCGGGACTTCCCTGAGCTATTAAGCTGGTTATCAATTAAAAATCAGGCAATTAAACATCTTCATTACACATCTACATATTTTATCTATTTCGTGATTTTAAAAATAATCTAACAAGAAACCATCAATCTATTCGATTTGAAACTTGAAAACCTATACAATTTCTATCAATTGTAAATACTATTTAATATATTGTTTTATATGTTTATATTAATAATGTTATTTCCAAAAAATGTCTACTTTTTAAAAGTTTTAAGAATTATTTTTATGTGCACAAATTCCAAAAAAACTCACTTTTGTGGTTAAACACTAACAACACTTGGTTAAATCATAATTTTAAATATATAATTCAATAATTATGAGATATTTATATATACCGTTTTATCGGTCGCCAATTAGTTAAAAAATATTATTGTTGTTGTATAATCAAAGTGTTTAATGATTCAATTTTAATATTAAAATAGGCAATATTCGCTTAATATGCAAATGATATTCAATTTATGGGTTATGTCATTCACGAATGTAATCTAGATCAAAGAGTTTCTGTGACCATTTGAAAGTCGGTGATTCTATAAAATTCTATAGGAAAGATTGAATTCATTCAGCAGCCGACACTCATTCAAAATATTCGCTGCTATCGGAGAGAAGTGTCTCCAAACTGTGTCTTGAAAATTTCAATTCCCAGCGCACAAAAGCCCGACCGACCGTCGCAAATGTAAAGACGAGTGAAATCCTTGCAGAACTTTCCCACGAAAACAAAAAATAAAAGCTTCGTGACGAGGGTGAGAAAGAATAAAAAGAGCGCAACATCACCGCGAGCAATCAGTTAGGAGTGGCTGGCGTCCCGAATTTGGCGCCGCGGCGTCTATCTACCCGCATAATGTACTGATGAATTATTCATTCGGGTTTATAACAGGATTTCTGTATCGCCAGACCCCCAAACAAGAGACTGACCCCACCGCGATGATATGAAATTATATTATATAATACATCTCTAATGATACTCGGCGACGTGTTTTTAATGGGCATTCATCAATTCATAGTTGTAGGGGTTCGTAGGAATAAACAAAGCGAGCTCTGCTGTTGTAATATGAATAACGTCCCTTAGCTGCAACCCCAATTTTAATGAATACTTCTCTTACACTGCCAAAAATACGAAAATATACACATAAAAACAAACTCGCTCAAAATCTTTTCATGTAGGAATTACTATTTTATTAAAAGAAATATATAGTGAGTGTTCATTATAATAAATTAGAATATACAAAATGATAAAATTATTTTTGATGAAAAAAAGTCATCATTTTTCAACATCTTTTGTTTTAAAAATTTCAAGGCCCAAATGCAGATACGATTATTAAAAATTTGCCCTTGTCCGTTTCCAGCCTCTTGACCAGCTAACTTCCAATTTTTCTTATCAAATTATTGATCTGTGGACTGTATTCAATAAATTAGTATAATTGAAGTATTTTATTATTTATATAATTTCTTTATTAAATATACTTTACATATAATGTTTTGATACATTATGATTAGATGCTACAATATTAAATAAGAAAAAATAGAAAAACTGACTTGTAGAACTAAAATATATATAATACATAATAAATAAAATGAATGAAACAAAAATATTGTAAAATCATTAAGGACTGTGGAGACAGACAAAATTAAATGTGTTTGTGAAAAAAGATATGTTAAAGATTTCCCTCAAACATTTCAGTGGCAATTTAAAGTTTCGCTCATTTGAAACATATTTGATTTTGTTAACATTTTGTATCAAGGAGTTAGTGGAATAATTAGAGTATGTTAGTGAGTCGTGCCAGTTGGTATATGCACATATAGAATAGAGCTTGATAGTACACGCATACGCAACCCACGCGCACATTCTCATTATAATATTATATTGAACTGTATGTCCAAGTATAACGTGGTCTACCTACCGGCATTTTGCCATTGATTGCATTTTATACTAATTGATATCTGTTTTATTCTAATAAAAATTAGGATTTTTATATTAGATATTTTAATATCAGTCGCGTGTATACCACCGTTGAGTAAAGACGTATAGTAAAGTGCTCCCGCATGGTGTCGCAAGTTCGAAAGTGACGAGTGCACAAGTGACACAACCACCAAACCGGTCTTGCTCCGATTTCTCCTGTCCGGTATCATACTGTTCACTTATATTACACTGTAATTTCTCCACACTATATACAAGACAATGGAACTGGATCATCAATGTCCTGTTGCCGCATCGACTACAAATACGCTAGATTCTTGGATCAAAGCCCCGACAAAAACAAAGAGAATATCCAGTCCGGAGAATGCCAGTAAAGCCAAACAGGCATGCCCAAATAAGAACTGGCTTGCTGTGCCAACAGCAAATCGCTTTCAACAATTAGAAGACAAACAAGAGGAGCAGGCGATTGGCAAAAATACGCCAAAGCCACCACCTATATTTGTGCACGCAGTAGAGAATATAAAACCACTGACAGACTTCTTAGAGCAAGTAGCTCAAGGAGCATACTACATTAAACAGCTGGGTAAAACCCAAGTAAAAATACAGATCACTAAGTCTGAAAAATATATACCTGTAATCACAGGTTTAAAAATAGAGATACCGAGTTTCATTCGTATCAGACGAAAGAAAGCCGATCATATAAGGCTATAATAAAAAACCTTCACCACACGGCAGATATCGCCGAAATAAGCGAAGAGCTCGCAAGCCACGGCCATGATGTTATCAGAATAACAAACATGTTGCAAAAAACAAACAAACCCCCACTGCCTATGTTTCTTTGCGAATTGAGACAAAAAGAGAATAACAAAGAAATTTTCAAAATTGACACCATACTTAGGTGTAAAGTCGTAATCGAGCCACCAAGACCTCAAAAAGAGGTCATACAATGTAAAAAGTGTCAAAGATACGGACACACCGCGAAATATTGCAACAGGACTCCGCGTTGCGTAAAGTGCGCAGGTGAGCACGCAACAACTGATTGCAACAGAACAACAAGAGACAACAATGTGAAGTGTGTCAACTGCAACGGGAATCACCCGGCAAATTATAAAGGATGCGAAACACGCAAAAAGGTACAAACAAGCCAATTCCCCGTATTAAGAAAGAAAATAATTTCAAAACAGACAAACAACTTGACTAACACTACAACTTTCAAAACCAATGACATGCCAAAGTCGTATGCTCAAGCCACCAAAAATATCGAGACAACTCCCGAAAAACCACAAGACAATATTATAAATAATTTAATAATTAAAATGGACAAACTCATTGAACTTGTCATGAAAACCATGGACAACATGACACAGATCATGGCAGCTCTTGTCCTAAATAAAAAATGATTCCATTATTGAAAATATGTCTTTGGAACGCCAACGGTCTTGGACAACATAGCCAAGAAATAAAATTATTTTTAAAAGAAAAAAACATTGACATAATGTTTATATCGGAAACACACTTTACCGAAAAAAGCTACATAAAAATTCCCATGTATACTATATATACGATGAATCACCCCGATGGAACTGCGCATGGCGGAACAGCGGTGATAATTAAAAACACTGTGAAACATCATCTCACTGAAAAATATGATCGAGACTTTCTCCAAGCAACCACAATTGCTGTCGGAGATACAAATAATTACGTATATATATCGGCTATTTACTGCCCACCCAAACACTCGATTAAACGAGAACATTTTGACGATTACTTCAGAACACTTGAAGCGGATAAATTCATCGCAGGTGGGGACTTCAATGCCAAACACCAACAATGGGGGTCTAGACTGGCCACACCCAGGGGGAGAGAACTGTCTAAAAGTATGGCAAACAACAAGTTGACTCATCTATCGACTGGTGAACCAACATATTGGCCTACAGATAGAAGAAAAACACCGGACCTCATAGACTTCTGCGTAGTGAAAGGAATTCCAATCGAAAGACTGAGCGCAGAATCTTGCCTCGATCTGTCATCAGATCACTCACCTGTTATTATTAAATACAGCTTGCTACAACCAATTATCAAACCCAGTCAATTTACACTCGGTAACCGTCACACAGATTGGGAATATTTTAGACATATCTTAAATGAAAATTTGAAATGTGATATACCATTGAAAACAGAAGACCAACTTAACACCGCAATTATTCACTTTCAAAATCAAATTCATTCCGCAGTGAAAAAAGCCACGCCCAATATGTCAAAAAAACCACACTCAACAGATGATTTTCCCTGCTGGATTCAGGAAAAAATACATGAAAAAAGACGCATTCGTAAAGAATGGCAAAATACTCGAAGCAAGGAACTCAAGAGAAAACTGAACGAAGCAATAAGAGATATTAAAAATATCCTATGTGAATGGAAAAATAAAGGGATTCAATCCTATCTGGAAGGTCTTACAGCAACCGACGCTACAGATTATTCTCTATGGAAAGCTACAAAAAACTAAAACGGCCCCAAATATCCATACCGCCCATCAAAACGGCTGACGATAAATGGGCAAAAACTACCAGAGAGAAATCAAAAGAGTTTGCGAAACATCTCAAGGAAGTATTTACACCAGCGGAAAGGATGTGTTCCCCTGAAGAAGAAAGTCACATTCATAATTTATTAGATAGTATGGAACATAAAGAAAACTATTATGTCAAAATTGGACTTCAATGCGTCAAGCATGTTATAAAATATGAAGTACGCGCAAAAAAAAGCGCCAGGACATGACATGATTACCGGGAAGATAATCAAAGAATTGCCAGATATCGGATTAAGATTTCTAACCATAATATTTAACGCGATACTTAGAATGGGTAGCTTCCCTAGACAGTGGAAAATAGCAGAAATTATTATGCTACCTAAACCAGGTAAACCACCCGAAGAAGTCACTCCATATCGACCGATAAGCCTCCTGCCAATATTTTCCAAAATATTTGAAAAAATTCTACTGCGCAACATGAAACCAATACTTTTTCAAGAACACACGATCCCTGATCATCAATTCGGTTTCAGAGAAGCGCACTCGACAATTGAACAAGTTCATCGAGTTGTGACGATCATAGATCGCTCCATACAAGAGAAAAACTACTGTTCAGCAGCATTCTTAGATATCAGTCAAGCTTTTGACAAAGTCTGGCACCCAGGCCTGCTTTATAAAATCAAAGAAAAACTGCCCAAAAACATGTATGATATTATCAAATCGTACTTGACCGATAGACAGTTTTTTGTTAAATATGACAACGAAACTTCAAATCTTAATACCATAAGATCTGGAGTACCGCAAGGGAGTGTACTAGGTCCTGTACTGTATCTAATATATACAAACGATCTCCAAAAAACCGACAACACAACACTGGCTACATACGCTGACGATACCGTCATACTCGCTTCGGACAAAGATCCAACAGCTGCCTCACAATTCCTCCAGAAACACCTTGACGCAATACAGAAATGGCTTGAAGTATGGAGAATTAAAGTAAATTAAACCAAATCGACACACGTGACATTCACAAACAAAAAACAGACATGTCCACCAGTGAAAATTGGTGGGGAAAATATTCCACAAGAAGACTCGGCTAAATACCTCGGTATACACCTTGACAGAAGCCTAACATGGCAAAAACACATTAAGACAAAGACACTTCAAATGGAACATAAAAAAAGACAAATGTACTGGTTGATTGGCAGACATTCCCAACTCACACTTACAAACAAGCTATTGCTGTATAGAGCAATAATTAAACCCATTTGGACATATGGATGTCAACTGTGGGGGACAGCTAAGGATACTCATATCAGCAGTATCGACAGGTTATAAAACAAGACCCTGAGAGCAATTTTAAATGCTCCATGGTATGTACCCAACTGGGTCCTATTACAGGACTCTAAAACAATGACAGTACGCGAAGAATTGAAAAAATTCAGCGAAACGTACCACAGTAGATTAAAAAGTCACCCGAACGTACTAGCGAGGGACTTATTGACCGTAGACTACGCAAGACGTCTACAAAAATACAGACAACTTGACTTGCCAGCACGATTCAAGGACTGACAATGGTGTTTACTTGATAAAACAAGTATGAACACTTGAACACTTATAACCTAAACACAACGCCGGGATTGAGTCGTCACTGGACAACCAACCCTCAAGACAATGTGACAACAGACGACGAGTAAGATGTCATTAGACAGGGTACTCAAAAATATAAATCAAAAAAAAAAAAAAAAAAAAAAAGATATTTTAATATAAATACGAATATGGTTGATATTCATATGAAATCATGGATTATTACTGTGATGTAAATATTGTGTGAAAGCAGCGGTGCATTAATAATACTAAAAGGCAAAATTAATTAGCAGTCCTTACGACTACGACAGGAAAGCACATATTGAGATGTTGTGAAAATACGATGTGTGGTGGTACTTGGGAAAAGCTTATTAACCATTACTTAATATATTTAGGATCAATATTATGTTACATAAAATTATATTATAATTATACATTGGACTCTTTTCATACTGAGATTTACATTTTCGTATTTACATTTTTTTGTTTATTTTCAATAAATCATCTGTCGTTAGCGAACTTTCCTTTAACCACACGCGCGACTCTCAATGCATTTCCACCGTGGAAACTTTATAAAAGGGGGTTTCTCTGGACTGAGTTAAAAAATGACTAATGTGAACAATGGGAACCACCACTCGGGAAAGTTCATTGGAAACGGAATCGTTAAAAGGTATGAACTTGTGAAGTAAAACCTTTTTAGTTAATGAACTAGTTGGACTGAGAGGTGGTTTAGCGATATTTTACTATGAAAAAGTGTGCATTGTTTAATGAATGGCTACCA